>SNQJ01S0195937.1:0-17463 GCA_010110895.2 Picea sitchensis
TTTTTATGAAATGGCTCATTAAATGCACTCCATTTATATTGAAGGTTGCATAATCACATGAGATACTCCAATATAGTCATCATATAGTCCTTAATTCTTAGAATGCATACATTAATGTCAAGTTGCATTAATTCATAAAATCACTATAGATGGTACAAATCTACAGTGAGAGGGATTAGGAAAATGCACACTAAAAGTTGATTTATGTAGAATTTTATCTTTCCAACAAAACCCATATCTTAAAATTTTCAAATTCACTTCCATTTGCCTGTATCCAATTAGCCAAGTTAGCTACATTTTATTTTTTCACTGAACTTGATCAAACTTGCATTGCTTTAGTAATACTTTTTGGTAAACAAACACCTCTAATGATTGTTTCTTAATCATCTCCTCACTCTTATTTAATTCACTACAACGACTCTTTCACTGCAATCATCTTCAACTAGCTAATATTCTATTGCATTGTTACTCTGCATATTCATCTCAACATTTTCTTCATTGTGGAAACATATTTGCTACATCTTTTCTCTAGTCTACTTCACTTTATTTTATTTTTCTACACACTCCACTATGATTGCAAAAAATTAAATATGAAAAACATTATTGGAATCAAACATTCCCATATACACCTCATGCAATGGAAATTCCTTTGTCACGATGACTCTTTTCTACAACACCATCTTTTGCTACAACATCATCCACTACCGCAAAAACATTTTTTTTCCACACATATACTCTCTCAAGAAAATTGGTTCTCTTTATTTCTTCTTGAGTTTGATCTACAAACTCCTTTCCCTCACTATTTTCATTTCAGTTTTGTTGCAAGTCCTTCTCTCTCTTTTAACATGTTATCAACAACATGCACTTTACACAGTTTTCTACTTCTCTACAACTTGCATAACATTTCCTTGCATGCTACACTCAACTTCTTGCACCTCATATATATGTTCTTCTCTAGACATCTTATCAAAAACATTTCCTTGCATGATACACTCAACTTATTGCACCTCATATATATGTTATTATCTAGACATCTTATCAACTTGCATGCTTTTAATTCCACACACTCTACTGTCAATTTCATCATTATTCTCAACAAAAACTAGAAGAATTTCTTTTACTTTCTCCTCTCTCCCTACTCTCTTGATTTCTCCTTTTCAACAAATTTTTATCTTCCAATGCTAATTGAAAAACATTCTCTATTATCTGCACCTTCTTAACACATACCTTCTTTTTAATGAACATTTTTAATCCCATCCACAAACTTCATAAGTTCTTCTTCACTATCTCTTACAATACCAACTCCCATGCCCATTTGATAAAATAAAATAAAATATTCCTTTACACATCTATTCATTTTCTTCAATTTTTCTAATCTTCTCTTCATTTTCAAAGTATATATATTTGAAATTTACAAACCTCCCTCTCAATTTGGTAACCGATATCTCTCAATTCTAGATCTTGTCATTGCATGTAGTTTTTGTCAATCTTTAGTTGTTGCTACCAATCAAATGCATATCTCAAATTCCCATAGAATATCTTCACTCTTTGGGGGTCTTGAATCTCATTATGCTCAAAACACCAGTGCATTTCTTCAATCCACTCTATTAAATATTATGGGTTTGAACTTCCATAAAGCTCAGGTATCTCCATGTTCATTTAGTGCTCCTATTCATCTTCATCAATCATGTGGATCACATTCGTTGTGACCCTTGCCCTTTCTTGAAGAAATTCAAAGGAATCTATTGTCTTCCACATATTCAACATAAATTATTTAACTTTTGTTACAATGTCTTGCTCACTTTTTCTATTGTCTTTTCCTCTACCAATCATGTGAAATTCAAGTCTTCCTTTCATGTTATTTTCTTTAGTATTTCCACTCAACAATAATGTTTTGTTACTTATGTGGGTTGCCTCACTCAACATTCTACTTGCATCTTTTTCAGTTCTTTCACAAAAATACTCTATGGTATTTTCCCACATCTCAACAACTTAGTGATCTGTTGTAACATCCCCACTATAATTCCCGGTTTAATTAATGTTTATGTATATATAATGTGTGGCTATGGACAAAGTGATGTAATATATGAATTGTATTTCTATTTGTTTTTCTAGTAGAAAAAATATTTTATAATCCAGGAATATACATGTTACATTCTTTTGCATCAACCTATATGTTGTTAACTTACATTTTTAACAAAAACTTTTCAGTCCACTTCTGTCTCTTTTTTTTCATTCAAAGAAAAAACAAAAAACATCGGCAATTACTACCATTTGCACTAAAGACAAAACTCCATAGCTTCTGTTTCCACACCATCAAAATACTCATAGTACCCAAATGATCCTCTCTGTAACTGAAGCATTTCCTTGGAAAGATCATCTGCCTTGACATTGAGTTCTCTTAAGAAATGATGAAACAAAATCCATTCAAAAGATGGAAAATCCAATTTGATATCTCTCGAAATATTTGACAGGTTGACATTTTGGATTAATAATTTTCCTTGGGCCCATTCAATTTCCAGTTTTGAATCCCCCATAACCTATAGCTTTTTAATGGATTTCTTCTTTTCTGTCTCCAAAAGGGTCCACAATGAAATTAATTCATATCTGTTATTGGACCCCCGACCAGGGCATATATAATGTAAATGTAATGGTTCTGTTTGATGAACATAACTAACCCAACTCCATAGGAAGGAGGGTGCCGCTCATTGGCCCCATCAAAATATCCCCAAGGAATGTCATAATCTAAGGTGGGGGGAATTGGGATACACTGCTTAAGTTCTTTTGCATCATCTTTAAAATCAACAGTCTGGTTGAGCGTAATTGCTATTGTAACCTCCGTAGGAATCCATTTGTATTTAAATATAGTTGATTTGCAGGCCCACCAGATATTTGAAATCATGATGCTTGTTAGTCTCAAATAGAGATTCACGACCCTATCCTAGACCCATAACTGATAACATTCTTCCAAGCTATCCCTATTCCAGTCAGACATGGAATTTAAATTTTCCTTGACCATCCTTGGAACCTGGCCTGCATAAGGACAATATACAAAAAGGTGAGAAAGTGATTCCTCATCACATTTGCAAAGGCTGTATCAATTTAGGCTGCACCAACCCCTTTTCAGTCCATTATACCAAGTCAATAGTTTATTATTCAGGGCAAGCGAGAGAGATAATTTTCATCTTAAGGGATATTTTCTTCTCCATGTCGTCTTCCACCACCATTTAGGATGTACTAGAAGTCTTTCTTCCTACCAAGATTTATATCCTAGTTTTGTTGTAAAGGACCCTTCCTTTTGGTTAAAACACCAACAAAGAGAGTCTGAGGGCTCTTCATCCAGGAGGATGAAGTTTTCACACATCCTCGAGATAAAGGATTCCCATTCTTTGTGAAGTTCTTGTGGAAAACCTAAAGAGTCTGAATCATGCCACCCCAGGCTTCCTCGGAGTTGAGGGTCCCCCACTCGAATATAATGAATGTGAAAGAGGTTGAGGTTTTTAAGATGTTGAACCAAAGGGTATGATAGCCTAAAATTATCCCCTGCTCCAAGCGAAGGGTCCTCCCTTAATATTACGTTTCTCCCATTTCTAATTTTCCAGACAATCCATTTTCCCACTAGTGAAAATGATTCCATTAATTATTTCCACACAATAGAACCCTTGGAGGATTTCAAGGGTAAACAAAACCATTCCTCTATCGATAAATTAGAGAAGTATTTTGAGTGTAAAACTCTAGAACAAAGAGAGTTTCCTTGCGATAGGCACCAAATATTTCGACTTGCTAGTGCACAAGCGAAGGGTATAATATATTTAAGTCCCCATACCCCAAGGTTTTTTGGAACAACGATGGAGGACCAACTGGAAAAATGTAAATCCCCATGGGAATTATGGCCTACCCACAAGTATCTACATCTTATCCTCCTTGTTTTATCCAGGATGCATTTGGGGATGGCCACTATGGAGTTCCAATATACAAAGACACTTTCCAGGACTGATTTAAGCAGTATAAGATGACCACCTTTGGTTAATGTTCTGTTAACCCATGAATAAATCCTTGCTTCCACTTTACGTATAAGCCATCCCCAATCCTCCTTCTTGTACCGACTAGGTTTAAGATAGAATCCCAAATATTTAATCCCTTCTTCAAGGCCTTTCTTCCGTGCCGAGATTATATTTATAAAGGAGTTTTTATTTTTTCTTTAGAGCATTTGTTAAGTACAATGAAATATTTTTATGAATTAATCTGCATCCTCGTAAATTTGTAGTACGAATCAAGGATTCTCTTGAGTCTTGAAACATCTGATAAGGAGACATACACACTACAAAGTACATCATCTATGAACAAAATATGAGAAACCCTCTCTTAGTAGAATACCCTTACACCTCTCAAAATACCATTTGAGCATACTTATTTTATCATTTTTCTCAGAGCTTCAGCGATCATGAGAAATAATAAAGGGGAAAGAGGGAAGCGTTATCACAACCCCCTTGAAGCTCTAAAAAATCTAGAGGGAGATATGTTAATCAACACTACGAATGACTTGATTTGAAGGCATCCCATTATCCAATTCACTGTCTTTAAGTTCAATACCAATTGTATAAGAACCAACCTTAGAAAGGTCCAGTTAATCCTATCATAGGATTTTGATAGGTCCAATTTTAAAATGACTTCTTTAAGACTATTATTTTTCACCGAGTGGAATACCTCTTGATAAATCGCCGATGCTGCATGTATTTTTCGATTATGAAGAAATGCAAATTGCTCTTCTCCAATAATTTCACTTAGCAAGGGTCTTAATCTTCGGGCTATGATTTTAACGACCAGTTTATAAACAATGTTACAACAAGAAATAGGTCTAAAGTCCTCAAATTCTTCTGCATTCTATTTCTTTGGGATGAGACAAAGAAAAGTTGAATTTAACAGGCTGTAGATCTTACCTTATCTATGAGATTCTCTAACCATGAGGAGAATATCGTCTTTCAACAGGTGATATAAGGATTTAAAGAACTCCATGGTAAAATCATCCAGGCGTAGAATTTTACCATTCTGCATCGAGGAGTGCCTATCTCAACTCTGTTTTTTTTACTTCTTCTTCTAAGGACATGTTCATTTCTTCAGAGAAAAAATGATGGAACTTGGTAACTACCTCCAAAATCTCCTAAATAGGACATCCCCTAGGGGATTGAAAGAGGTTTTCAAAGAAGAGAGCTCTTGATTATGCTTTTTATCGAAATGAACTAACCATGACCCCTTCTTGATTTTTCATTTCCCATATAGTGTTGAATTTTTTCCAATGGTTAGAGAAATGATGAAATTTTGTTGTTTTATTATCTCCAGCTTGAAGCCATAGTGCTCATATATTTTGGCATCAGTCCATCTCTTATTTTTTCAACCATTTGTTTCTCTTATTTTCCAGACATTTAAGTTCCTCAAGTTGTGCCTGGTTAAGGGATCCATTGTCCACCTGCAGCTTCATGTACCATATCAATGCCTGGTTAAGGGATCCATTGTCCCATGGGTGTGGTGATATGCAGCTTCATGTACCATGCTAACACATGAGCTCTGGATATTGTTGCTAACTACACAATCTTTACAGCCTCATCTTGGACATTATTTGCGGCCCAAATTTTCTTGTAGACAAATAGATGTTTTTCTAGGTCCTCTAACCCAACTCCCTGGAAATCAGGCAGTCTAAGGAGGTTTTCTACCCCTTCCATGTTTATTTTTATATTCCCTCCACTTGGTGATGTTGGTTGAATCTGATTCTGACTCTCACTCTATGCACTCCTTCCAATGATTTGATGGATAATTCTTTGTCGTCCTTGGATAACTACAATTTATTTTGACAAGTATTAAAATATTATCTTTGATTGTGGTGATGCACATGGGGTCATGGATTCGACACAAGACTCAGTTTGAGTAGGACTTAGTGGTTCTTCTATTACTGGACTAGACTGAAACTCCTCTTCTTCTCCTCCTATATATGGTATCTCAACAATTCAAACTATTGTGCAAGGTTATCTCCCCTCTGGCTCACTGCACGAATATCCTCTCTTATCCCCAATTGTTTTCCTCTTGTACCTTCTTCCTCCACACAATATTCCAAACTCTTATTCTTCCTATGGTATACCTTCTTCTTGCATCCTTAGTCCCTCCTTTCCTTTTTCATCGCTTCCTTCATTCTCTCCTATTCTCATACTATCCTCTTATCATCCCCCATTTAACCTATGTGCACGAGGCCCCTTAGCAGTTAGATTTCATTTTCATCACACACTTGTCACACAACAACATATTTATCCACGTACCTAATGATTTCATGAACCTTTCGTGCAGACCCTTCAAAAGGTCCCTCTCTGCAACATTGTATGATTGGGTAAAATCTACAAAAAACTCCATAATATATCCTCCTACTATGCTATTGAACCAAAAATAAATTGCACAAGTAGTTGGGTCTTACCACCTCAGGAGTCCAATTCCCCGACATTGTAGTTATGTACCTTCCAGTATTCTCCACTAATATTTCTAGCCACTCAGTCGGAATAATTGGAAATTCGCCAAAGAAAATTTCATGCAGTTTTGTATACACATACCTTTGCATCCATTTCTTGTACTCATCCGAGGGTTTCTATTCTCTTTTCAAGAAAAATATCATTCCTTCCTTTCCAACCATTCTGAGATATCTTTCTTAGTCATCCTCCAAAACACTCCCTCAATCACAATTTTTGGATATTGACAACAAAACCATTTGTTGGTGCCGCGTATGTTTTGTAAGACCCTAGGTTCGAGTTATATATGACCAAAAAAACCCACCATACACTCTCACTTTCAATATCACCTTCTTGCGCAGATGAAGTCTCACCTGAGGTGTCTATTGGGACTACAAGAACCAAATTTTTGCAGTAGTGAGGAAATGGGAGGTGACCATTCTATTCATTCTTTATTATTAGCTATGTGCGTGTAATTTTTTCCTTGTTTGTATTATTGATCCAAAAAGGATCTAGAGAAGACTAAGGATAAATCATAATTCGCAGAAGCACCTTAGGAAGCTCAGAATGGACTCAAGAGATAGAGAAAAGGAAAAAATTCAAAAGTCCTCAAAACTCAGTGAAATTGGCATCATCGCGAAGAGAGAATCACAAGCTTTCCAATGGCATAAACGACTCATCAAACAGAGTTACAGATTGAAATATATTTGCGATCAACATTTTGGTCAACCTAGCCCAATCAACAGGGATGATTCAACATACGTACTGTTGATGTTAGCATCAGTATGGATGATGTTAGCATCCGTACAAAGTATGTGACACACATAGGGTGACACATGTCATGATGATGTTGCAGCACCAGAGGCTTCCACATGTCACTCGATTTTGAAATTTTCTGGTCAATCCATGGACCAATGGGAAAGTGCCATGTGGTAGTGCGTATAGACACCTGGAAGGTGACATGGCAAGCTGATGAAGAGGGGATGATGTGGCAATGATAGTGGAGAGTTGGTGACATGGCCCAATAGAATGTCTCCACCTGACCTAGTCATGGGCTGCCACGTAGTAGCGGGAAAATGCACAAGGACGCCCAACAACAAAATTTTCAAAAATTGGTAGGGTTGGCTGGAGCCAACCCCCAATCTTCCAAATATGATAGGTATTCTGCCAAATCTGGACGGATGCAACCACTCCCCCAAAATTAACCATATCCACCAAAGAATCCTCCAAACTTAACCAAACTGCCAACCAAATATACCGTATAGTTGTAAAATTACACTAAAAACGGGAGGCCCGTGGGTTCAACCCTGAGATCTCCCCTAACCACTCCACCTTTGCAATGTCCACCCAACCACTTGGGATGGGGTGTGACTTGTTAAAGGTTGCTCGCATTATTACTTAAAATTTATTTTTCTCCAGTGAACGGGGGTAATACTAGGGGTGCACGACTGCACGGACAAGGCACGAAAAACAAGACATTTTCCCATGAATTCATTGCAAGTGCAGGCATGGAAACCGAGACAAAATTTCTCATGGCCCTGAAAGTGCTAGACTCAGATCGAGGCATGGAGATAGTTGTTTTTGGGTAATTCGATGCCACACATTCAATGGTGATGTTTGTATTCTAATCTGAGCAAATCTTATGCAAATTAACTCCATAATGAGGTATACTTATGTATTTTTCAAAATTCTTTTATTGAGTTAATAAAAAAGCCCTACCCATTTGAGAGAAGAAACCAAAGACATAGTCCACTAGGGACAAAATCCGTTATCAAGTTTTATGTGTTCAGATATTATGCATATGTATATTCATTATCGAGTATTCCTTCTTTATGGTGCACTTAATTTTATGCTCATTTAATACAATTCTTTAATAAGTCACATCGATGAAAAGATCCTGGATCATGTTGGTATCATAACAATCATCTTTGACTTGAATTGTTGAGTGTGAATTCTTACTAGGGCCAAGCATAAACAGGGTGAAGGAACACTTAAGACTTTCAACCTAGAAGTTGGTCATGCATCCCGAAGGAAGAAAATGGTCGAAGAGGACAAGAGTGATGAACAAGATAAAAACTTCCATATGGTATTTTATCTCATGTCAGAAATGGTCAAGCGAATGTATGGATACTACAAGAAGAGGATGAAGAAGAAATGGAAGAAAAAGTAAGCATAAGCAAATGATAATGCTTCAGTGAATCAAGAGGCTAGAGGAGACCCTCTTGAGTCTCCATCTTCACCATCAAGTTCTAGCTCTTCTTCCTCTAAACATTCTCATCATTCTCATCATTCTAGCCATAAAGCTTCTTTTAAGAAACCATTATTAAATCTTGATGTAAAATTTTCTTTACCTATGTTTAATGGAGATGATAATCCTGAAAAGCTAGATAATTGGATCTGACATGTTGAAGTATATTGTCATGTTCAACAGATTGATGAAGAGGAAGTTAAAGTAAAATTGGCCTCTCTTTAGTTGGAAGACACTGCTCTCGTATGGTGGCAGAGAAAACTTCAGGACATAAGTAAGTGTGGTAATATTCTTTCCTCATGGTCAAAATTTAAATCAGCAATAAGGAAACAATTTTATCCATTGGGTTATTTACATCAAGAAATGATGGAATGATAAACTTTAAGAAAAAGTAAAGGTCAAACTATACAAAGTTTCATGGAAGAATTTAGGAAGAAATCTCTTTCATTAAACATTCATTTAGATTCTTATGAAACTTTAATGAAGTATATTGGTGCACTTCACAATTATATTCGTCATACTTTACTATTGTTTAACCCCACCAGTCTTGACGAAGTTTGTGTGCAAGCTACTCACCTTGAGAACAAGGGAAAGCATGTTCAAGAATATCCCACAAAGAAACCTTCCAATCTCCCACATAAGAAGTTTAAAAAGTTTAAAAGGAAGGACAAAAACACTGCCACTGTAAAGAGGGAAGAAGGAAAGCCATCTTGCACTCATTGCAAGAAAAATGGTCATGATGATGAACACTGTTGGAAATTATATTAAGAGAAAATACCGAAACAATTCGATGGAAAGGGGAAAACAAAGACCGTTGCTATAGTGCAAGAAGATCTTGGTTCCGATTCAGGAGATGAAGAAAATATCACAACGGTTGGAGTACAAGGTAAATATTCCCTTCATGATAGTTCAAATCCCAATAATGAATCTCATGATTATGAAAGAAAGAGGAATGCATTATTTCACATAAGGGTTGTATCTAAGCACACTAAGATAGATACATTATTTGATATGGGTTCCAAAGTAAACTTGATATTTGAATCACTTGTCAAAAAGATGGGTCTTGAAACTAAACCACATCCAAATCCTTATCCTCTTGGTTGGGTATGTGATAAAGCAAAACTTAATGTCACCAAGCAGTGTAGGATCAGATTTTCTATTGCTTCAACGTTGATTGATGAAGTGGATTTGGATGTTGTGTCACTTGATATATGTGGTATAGTGTTAGGGAGTCCTTGTCTTTATGATAGGAAAGCAATCTTCTTTTATCATGAGAACAAATATCACCTTACTAAAGGGGGATTGGAATATATTGTTAGAGCCTACAACATGAGGGTAAACAACACACTTTTTAGTGTAGGACAAATGAAGATACCCATAAACACTAATAAGATATATGTACTGATGGTCATAAGGGAAAAGGATGTTGGAACATCCAACGCCTTCCAAGGATGTGATCCTTCTAATAAGAAAGAATTAATTGATATTGTTTCTAAGTATGATGATATTTTTTAGGAACCAGATGGATTACCTCCTAAGAGGGAAATCCAACATGAAATACATCTTCATTAGGATTCTCCTCTTCCTAATGTGGGCATTTACATGATGTCATTTGTAGAGATGACAGAGATAAAAAAGAAGGTACAAGGATTATTGGATCAAGGGGTCATCAAGCCTAGTTCATCTCCTTGCGTTTCTCCGATTGTGATGGTGCCAAAGAAGGATGGAACATGGTGAATGTGTGTCGATTATTGAGCCTTAAACAAAATCATGGTGAAAAATCGATACCCTCTCCCTTGTATAGATGATTTACTTGATCAATTAAAGAATGTTGTTTATTTCACTAAGTTGGATTTGCGCAGTGGATACCATTAGATTAGGGTTGTAAAATAGGATGCATGGAAAACTGCCTTTAAAACCAAACATGTATTGTTTTAGTGGTTAGTTATGCCATTTGGGCTTTGTAATTCTCCGACAACCTTCATGCGTGTGATGAATGATGTATTCAAGACATTTCTAGATGATTTTGTAATTGTATATTTAGAAAACATTCTTATATTTAGTGGGACTTGGGATGAACATGTAAGGCATGTAAAGAAAGTATTAGATACTTTACAAAGGGAAAAGTTGTATGTAAAATTGTCAAAATGTGAATTTGGCAAGACTGCACTTGTGTACTTAGGTCATATTGTAGGAGGAGGACAATTGAAAATTGATCCTTCCAAGATTGATGTAATTTTAAATTGGCATGAGCCCAAAAGTGTAACCGAAATATGAAGCTTCTTAGGTGCCGTCCAAAAATAGAAGAGATTCATTTCAAAATTCTCATTTATTGCAACTCCTTTTCATGCCTTAACTAATGTGAAGAACACTTTTCAGTGGGGAGGAAAGCAACAAAAGGCCTTCAACACTTTGAAGGAAAATATCAGTACCGCACTAGTATTAGCACTGTCGAATCTTCAATAGCCTTTTGAGATCGAGATAGATTCCAACATATATTCCATGGGTGCAGTATTGATGTAATATCGTAATAATATATGTTACCACTCTGAAACTTTTAACCAAGATATTGTTAACTATCCTACATATGGTAAATAGTCATATGCATTAGTTCAAAGTGTAAAGAAATGGAAGCACTACTTGTTAGGGAAGGAAACAATCATACATACATATCACTAGCCCTTACAATATCTTCAAGCACAAACCAAGCTGCAACAATCTCAACATTACAGGTGGATGGGTTTTCTTCAACAGTTTCATTTGGTAATCAAATACAAAAAGAGTACAAGTAACTAGGTAGTTGATATGATTTCTAGACCTCCTATTGTTTCTTCTATTATTTTGAAGAATGCTTATTTATCTCATGATAGCTATGTGAAACAATATGGTGTTGATGATGATTTTAAAGAAGTATTTGAGAAGATAACCCACGGTGCATAGGTAGAAAACTATTGTCTGCAAGGAAAACTACTCTACCATATTGGAAAGCTATGTATTCCTACAAGTGAACGAGTCCATGTAATACAAGAAGCTCACACTTCTCTTGTGTATGGGAATTTTGGGGTAGGAAAAACTATGGATCATCTGCAAAGGTTTTGTTACTGGCCTCATATGAAAGCAATTGTAACTAAATATGTAAAGGGGTGTGTGATGTGTTCTACTTGTAATAAAACTAATAGAAAATTGGGGCTATACTCACCACTTCATGTTCCATCCCATCCATGGGAGAGTATCTCCATGGATTTTGTAGGGGTTTTACCAATGTCAAAAAGGGGTCATGACTATTTGTATGTTTTAGTGGATAGGTTTAGAAAGATGTGTATCTTGATGCCATGCAAAAAGAAGATCACTGCTGAGAAGACAACTAATCTCTTCTTTCAGTATGTTTGGGTTCACTTTGGGTTACCCACATCCATTGTCTCATATCGAGATACTGGAGTCCTTGGAGATTTTTTGACAAACTTGTGGAGAATGATGGACGCCAAGTTGAAGAGGAGCAGTGCTTTCCATCCACAGACTGACGGACAGAAAGAGGTTGTTAACCGATCAATGATACTTTTTTTTCGAGGCTACTGCAGAAAACATCCCAAGTTATGGGATGAACATATACCCTATGTACAACATGCTTACAATCGAGCCTTACATTCTTCCACTTAGTGTTCTCCATTCGAGATATTTTTTGGGTATTTACCTAAGGTCCCTTTGGACTTATTATATGGGAGAGATGTCAATTCAAATGAAGAAAGAAATGAAGACATGGTCTGCAAGTTCATTCAAAGGATCCAATAGGTACACCAAGCAGTCAGGGAACAATTGGAGAAAATTCAAGCACAATATAAAGCTCAACATCACAAACACAAGGTTGATGATCAATTCTAGGATGGAGACTAGGTATGGATTCACATCAACAAGGAGAGATTGAAGGGTGAAGTCAAGAAACCCAAGCCCATCCGATATGGACCCTTCACTATGTTGGAGAAAAGCGGTACCAATGATTTTTGTTTAGATCTTCCACCATATATGCAAATTTACTCAGTTGTAAACATGGAAAATTTGAAACTTTTTTAGCCTCCCATGATCATGGATTGGGGTGAGGAAGTTTCAATTCCTTCAGTTGATGAGTTTTCTCCTGAGTACTTGGACGATTTGAAGGAATATATCATCCTAGACAGAAGGACGAGGAATTCATGCAGGGGTGATGTTGATTATCTTTGAGTGGGCTTAAAGGGCACACATCCAAGCAAAACAAAGTGGATTGAGAAAGACAAGGTGAGGGAAATATTCCCTCACTTATTTGTTGATTGATGAAAGCTTTTGGTGGTCCAAAAATATCTCAGTGGGAAGGAATCATCCAAAAAGGATCTAGAGAAGACTAAGGATAAATCAGAATTCACAGAAGCACCTTAGGAAGCTCAGAATGGCCTTAGCAGACAAAGAAAAGGAAAAAATTCAAAGTCCTCAAAATTCAGTGAAATTGGCATCACCGCGAAGAGAGCGTTGCAAGATTTCCAATGACGTAAATGAATCGTTAAACAAAGTTACAGATCGAAAGATATTAGTGGTAAAATTTTTGGTCAACCTAGGTCAGTCAACAAGGATGAGTCAACATCCGTACTGTTGGCGTCAAGATTAGTAAGGATGACGTCAACATATGTATAGGTTACATGGCACATGCAGAGGTAGACACATGTCATGATGACATCAACATGATGATGTGGCAGCACCGGAGGCTACCACATGTCACTCGATTTTGGAATTTTTTGGTCAATCCGTGGACCAATGGGAAAGTGCAACGTGGCAGTGCATATAACCACATGGTAGACCATACATCCACATGGTAGGTGACGTGGCAAGCTGATGGAGCAATGATGATGTGGAGATGACAGTGCATAGGTGGTGATGTGGCTCAATGGAAGGTCGCCAAGTGGCCCAATCATGGGCTGCCATGTGGTAGTGGGAAAATGCACAAGGACACCTAACAACTGTATTTTCAAAAATTGGCAGGGTTGGTTGGTGCCAACCCCCAATCTGCCAAATATGATAGGGATTCCGCCAAATCTGGCTGGATGCAACCACTCTTCCAAACTTAACCGTATCCACCAAATACTCTGCCAAACTTAACCAAACCACCAACCAAATATACCGTATAGTTGTAACAATATGCCAAAAATGGGAGGTCCATGGGTTCGACCCTGAGATCTCCCCTAAACTCTCTGCCTTTGCAATGTTTGCCCAACACTTGGGATGGGGTGTGACTTGGTAAAGTCTGCCTGCATTATTACTTAAATTTTGGTTTTCACCAGTGCACGGGGGTCAAACAAGGGGCGTGCGTGCTGACGGGGCATGAAAAACGAGACGTTTTCCCATGAATTTATTGTAGGTGCATGCACAGAAACCAAGATGAAATTTCTCATGGGCCTGAAAGTGCCAGACTCAGATCGAGGCATGGAGATAGTCATTTTTGGGTAATTCGACGCCACGAATTCAGTGGTGTTGTTTGTTTTATGATATGAGAAAAGCGTCCGCAGCTTAAATCCATAATGAGGTATACTTATGTATTTTTCCAAATTCTTTTGCTGAGTTAATAAAAATGCCTACCCATTTGAGAGCAAGACCCGGAGATGTAGTCCACCAGGGAAAAACTCCATTATCAAGTTTTGTGTGTTCAGATCTGATGCATATGTCTCTTCATTATTGAGTTATTTCTTATTTATGGTGCACTACATTTTATGCTCATTTAATACAATTCTTTAATAAGTCACATCGATGAAAAGATCTCAGGTCAATTACCTACTTAGTTATTCAAATTAATGATATCATTATATTTCATATTACTGCATAAACTCATTGATGTAGCAATCATGATTATTACGCAATGATTATGCATAACACAAATATAATCTAATAATCATAAAGCATAATCCATGTACTTTCATATAACAGACATGGAACACAATACTTAACGTGGTTCACCCAACTCTAGGATACATCCACAACTACTGGTGTATTTATTACGTGTTTGTCAATTGATTCTAGCTTGCGCACTGCACTTACAAATATATGTCATTTTTATCTTTCTTCTCTCCTAGCCTAGTTTCTCTACAGTGCAAGCATCTCTCTCGTAGCATCATCGCTTACATTCAGACATTGATCCTCTCCCTTTCAAGCCTATCCTATCAACATTCTTACTGAGAGGCGTTCTCGAAAGTTTAAAACATACTCCATAATGCTACCCGAGAATAACCACATGGAGGAAACCCTATTATCCCAACCCATTACATATTTATAGATACAATCTAGGGCTCAAAACCCTACTTGGTTCCCCCCAAAACCCTCATTACAATGCATGACTACTCCAGTTGCATGGTTGTTCAACTGCTTTCGTCTGCTTTTCCGTCAGCATGTTGCTTTTTCACTCTGACTACTTTTCCTCATGTTTTTCCACGTCCTTCCATATTTAGAACATCGGTTTGTCATCCTTCCTTTTCGCCCGCTTTCTTCTCCTTCTTTATTCCACTTTATTCTTCTCTATGTTTTATTCTTCTTCCCATTTTATTCACTGTTTTATTCCTCTTACTGTGTGTCGTACTTCTAGATGCACCTCAATTGCGCACTTCCTCGTATTTATTCTCCTCCTCTGCACACCTCATATGCACACTTCTTCTATACTTGGGATTTTTCTGAAAATTGTATCCCAAAACTGCTTGTCCAACTGTCCATTTGGTTACATGGAAATCATAAGAGATATCAGAGCTTGAATGGTTTTTGTATAAAACCTTTAAATAATAACATGACATAATCAAAATAATCAAAAAATGAAATGGAAATATATTTGAGTGTATGTGAAAGATTTTTTATTTCACAAGTATAAATAATTAAAATAGCAAGGAAATAGATTCATGGTTTGATATGGAAGATGATTGTGGTGAATGGCATGAAAACATGTGGAAAACAAGTGAAATGGAAATATATTTGAGTGTATGTGAAAGTATTTTTTATTTCACAAGTATAGATAATTAAAATAGTAAGGAAATAGATTCATGATTTGATATGGAAGAGGATTGTGGTGAATGGTATGCAAACAAGTGGCAACCAATTTTTAGTTATATGTGAAGGTAGTTCTACTTTCCTATTTGTTGAATTTACTCATTTTATATAATGAATCTCCATATCAATAGGATTTAGAAGAGGAAAACATGATCTCCCAACTTTTTTTTTCCATGAATCTCTTCCTTTTTATGATGAATCTTCTAGTGAGAAATGGTTGAAGAGGAAGAAAAATCTACTAAATGTAATTATTGGCCAATGATAAAAAAAAAATAGTTTTACACATTAATTTTATCTATTAGTAATGTTTTATCAAGCCTCACTCCTAAAATTTTACATCTATGTGGATGATAATTATGATCAAGTAGTTCCTAGTTCCTTGGTTGAACAATATTTGGACCCATTGAACCTTGTTGAGAATGTTCAACAAAATATAAATGATGAATTCATTGAGTTCATCAAATAAAACTATTCACACACACACACACACACACACACACACACACACATATCAATTTAAACAAATTCAATTGATAATATTAAAGCAAAGGTCAAATAAGCATTGGATTCAAAATAATACATATGGTTGAGATAATTTTTGGTCACAGGTTTTGGGGACAGGGCGAGTTGCGTACCTAAACACAACATTTATATTTATTCCAATAAATATATATTTATGAGATAAATTATAATAATGTAGCTCTAATTTTATAAGTCTCTTTGATCCAGGTGGATATCGGTTTCCACCCACCTATTTCAACTAGCTCAAAATAGTCTTCTAACAATTTACTATTTTTAGCAGTTTTTCAGGTCCTAAACTTCTAGGGCCATTTTGAGGGCCTAAACAATGTTTTTTCATGATTGGGCACATCAATTATTGCCAAATGATTTTATTGAGCCCCAAAAATGAATCTCCTCGTTGATACCTTTCCAACGAGATATCGTGCACCCCAAACAAAGATCGTATATCAAAGTTACGCCCTCGGGAAGTTGATACACCAAACTACCCAAAACGGGGTCCAAAAAACTATTGGATTTTCATCTTCCGGGGTCGGGGTTTTGGATTTTATTTATGTTGTAAAGGCATTTGGAGCCTCATTGTAACAATCATCTTCTTGTGAATGTGAGTAGTCCTTGCATCTCTTCTCAGAGATAAGCTGGCACCATTCTAGCGAGTCTTTCACTCTGTATTTCTACATTTTTGTACATTTCACTCATTAATAGAAATTGTGTATTACTGTATCTATGTGTTTATGGTTATATCTCTGATATATATTTGTTATATTATTTGATATATAATATATCTATGTACATTTATTTATTATATATCCACTCTCATTTCGTGTCGAAAATAATATGAATCAGTGGTATCAGAGCAGGCTCCTCTTGATCATTTTTCAGTGCATGTCCCCGACGAGGTATGAGTATAGAAAGTTGGGTCTTGAGATTTTCTCTCTTAAGGACAATCTCTCTTGCATGCCTAAGAAACTCTCCATGGTTGAAGAAAATAAAAGTGACGGAGCAAAAGATTTTATTAATCTGTTGCTTGAGAAAGCTCTCACGCGACAAAGGGACGAAATGATGGAGAATTTTTCCCACATCCTTCAATGCTTGCCGATAACAACAGATACATATTAATCAAGTGGCCACTTTGGAAGAACCTCTTCTTTCAAGGTATAC
>SNQJ01S0195938.1:0-17463 GCA_010110895.2 Picea sitchensis
TTCATGGACGTTTTGGCAGACAAACAGGGCAGTTTGGCACGTGTGGCAAGTTGGAGAAGCCCAAGGAGGGCTAACGTTTTGCTCCAGGAGGCTACATTTTCCCTAGAAAGGGATAACATCACCCTGGAAGGGGCATGACGTCTTGCTTTAGCTTGATTAGGGTTTTAGTTTATGATATTTTAATGTAAAACAGTATTATTGTATATTTTGGCCTTGCCGACCTTTTGATGACCTAATTTTTAATTAAGGTCATTTGTACTGTATAAGTAAGAGAGCAAAACTCTCTTTTTATTCATCATCTTTCACTCACTCATTAGTGAGGTCTGAAATTTGCGCCCTATCTTAAGGTTTTGGCTGAAATTGTGAGGCACACTTGTTGAAGGAAGACATTTTTTGGACTATTTTTGGCATTTCTTCTTGGTGGAAAGTTTACAACTAGGTTTGCTACTTGAATGAATGATTTATGTAAGTGAATTTCTGCAACACTTCTTGATTGAATGGTTATAGTTTATTTACTTGCATTTGTTATTATAATTTGTTGCATTAAAACCCTAGGTGACAAGCACTAGCTATTTCCTTGTTTCATGTCCCTACCAAGTTAAGAGCTTTGTTGATTTGCTGAAGTGAGATAGAGCCTTGCCATAGCAACACTTTAGTTCTACTCTTCTAAGCTAGTTGTTTTTTCCTTGTCATTGAGCTAAGAAGGAGGAAAACGCATCAAGGCCTAGGGTTTCTACACCTTGATGAGCCGTTTTCCCCCAGGGTTTGTTGGGTGAAGCCTTGCCATAGCAACACTTCACCTCCTAACTCTCTTGTCTTTAGCCCTATAATTTCTTGTTTGAGCTAGCCGTTTTCAACTTGCCAATAAGTTAAAGAAGGAGGAGAGAGCATTAGGGCCCGACATTTCTGCACCTTAGTGAGCCTTTCTCCCCTAGGGTTTCATAGTTGAGGCCTTGCTATAGCAACACCTCAACATCCAACCCTCTTGTCTTTAGCTTCATCATTATCATTTAGTCCTTCAACCTTTGCATCCTCTTTTGAATCCATTTTCCCTAGTAGTGCACTGGTCTAAGACCTCCATTATGTTGAGCACCTTGATCATACAAACAACCAAATACTTTGAACAACCTTTAACTCTTACTAACCCTAGCCTAAACTAATTCTACTAACACTAGTGTTGTCGTCACCTTCTTATGCTATAAACACCTTTGTGCAGCATTCGTTTACTTCTAAAGCAATTGAATGATTGGTTAAGGCATTGTGTCTAAAGTGTTGATATTGTTACATTCAATGCCAGAGTTTCTTTAGCATTTATTGAGAAGTGACATTTTAATCATTGCTATCACATAAAACATTGATTTGCTTCATCAATACTATTGCTCAATTGCTCATTATCAGAAATTCATTGATTATATGAAGTACTAACCAGCAAGCAAGCTTGCACATGCATAGTTTCATTGTTGCTTTGTCTCGGGTAGGTACTCTTATTGGTTACTACTTCTGATTATCTTTTATCTTTATTGGTTGTTTAGCCAGGACTTTCTGATCAGGTGGTAACTTGTGAGGGGGATTATTATCACTTAGCCTTGCTAAACCTTTTGCCTTCTCAAAACCCCAGGTCACTGGGGACCTCTCCCTTGGGCCTTACCTCCCTAAACAGAAAGAACCTTCCCATTGAGGTGACAGTGGTGGGATTGGTTCAGTTACGCCAGTTTGACATCCTTTCATCCGTCTTTTACCCTAACTACAAACTGTGCGATAACATTTTGGCGCCGTTGTCGGGGAACACTGAGTCAATTCTCCTCAAGACGACACTTTTCGGTAAGCCTTGCCTCTAGAGTCTTTATCTTACAAGCTTACCTGGCGACTCCACTTAGGGTGTTTTCCCTTATCTTTTGATAGTTTCAAGAAAATTATCTGGCGACTCCACTGATGATGAAGGCAACTATGACTTAGCAATGGGATCTGGGAAACTACAAGCCTTTAGACATGAGTAAAATCCTGGGATACCCTCGACAAATGCCCCCAAGGTACGAAAGGTGGCTTCCTAGATTCACTGGTAGTGATGGGGAAAGAGTTGACTATCATATGAATGATTTTTAATCTTATTTTGGACTCCATCTTGTCAGTGATGATGCCGAAGATGTAGTGATGAAACTTTTCTTCACCACTCTTCACGGGAATGCTAGAAAATGGTATGAAAATCTCCCCGATGCTAGCATCACATCTATGGACCAGCTAGAAAAAATCTTTCTCAAAAAATGGGGTATGAAATTGGAAGATATCCAAACATTGCTAAAAAGACTCCATTATACAAAACAAACAGAAAATGAGACTGTCTGGGACTTCCGGAATAGATTTGAGGGATTACTATATCAGAGTCCTAGAGACCATTATCATGAGGACAAATGCCTCGTGTATCTCTTTACCAATGCACTCTTGGTGCATTTAGGTTTTCTCTTGAGTAAAAAGAGGCCAAAAACACTCCACAAGGCTGGTAACATGGCCATACAAATCGAGGCAAATATCTTTTGGTCCAAAAAGGAACACATCTTCCCCCTAGGGACCAAATTCAATGGCCCTGAAGATACCTCAGACACTCTCAGTTTGGAGAAACTAGTTTCCCTTGAAACTTTTACTGTTGATTTTCAAGAAGAAGGGGAACAAGTTATTGACCAACAAAGTACTAAGGGGAAATCTCTTGATAAGGTTTTCCAAGAGTAAGGGATCGTTGAAAACATAGCTGAGGAGATGGAATCCGAACAAGATGATGAAGTGTCAAAGTGCCCTCCTCCTGATGAAGCAATCCACAAGCCTTTTCCCCCTGCAAAACAACAAGAAGATGAGGTTAGTTGCTTTCCTTTTCAGGTTGTTGACGATACCTTGTTCCTTGATTCAAAGAGTGAAGGAGGAATGGAATCCCTGAAAGAAGTAGATCTTCCCTGCTATACAATGAAAGATGAAGGGGCAGTTCATGAGGATGAAACAATAATACATGATGAAGACACCCAAGTCCTCAAAGCTCCTGCACAAGAAGAAAAAGTAAGTTACCCTCCTCCCCAAGATTTTGATGATGCTCTACTTTATAATGGGCAAGATAAGGAGGAGATGAATTGGTCCTTGAATTCTTCAAATTCTGCAAATTATACAGATAGTGACATGGTTGATAACATTGATAAGTTCATACATGTTGGGTGACATAGGTGGGATGTAGTTGGTTATGATATGGATCCCATCTATGACATTGAGAGTCATTTCCAGGTGTTTCCTTTGCAATTATCACAGCAAATTGCTCTTGACCAGTGGCAACAAGGAGATGAGATTTTTACCCATACTTTTCAAAAACCCAAGGATGACCTAGCACCTTGTTTTCCTGATGATTTTCAGTCTGGCCTTGAGGGTTTTGATGAGTGCTCCTCTGAGCATTTGGATTCTTTCCATGAAGAAGATTACAAACCACCGCTATGCTCAAGTCTTGATAGGAGTAAGGACCTTCTTTGTTTAAAGAAGGATCCTTGTGGCAACTTTCCCTAGCCACCCCCGATTACTTTGCTTTGTTGTGTCTCTAGAGGTGTAGTTGGGGATTGTGTTTTTGAGTTTCCTCTATGGGATAACCCTAGAGTCCAAGGGTTGGCTGAATACTACAAATTTAAGTCTATCATCTCAATATTTCAATTGTCCCTTAAGAGTTTTCCAGTCATCTACTAGATCCTTGTCAATCCCTTCAGAGGGCAAGGACGTCCTAGGTAGCCAGTTTGCAGAGCTTTTGAGTCAGTGTTCTGAACCTTGGACTTTTCATGACCCCTTCTTGAAGTGGATTGAGTTTTTTCCTCAGAGATTGACTTGGCATGATTTTATCCACCCGCCTCCATGAGTTAGACTTTGTGATTTCCGATGATAAAATATATATTCTAACCCTTGTCATTTATGTGCTTGACTTATCATTATTTTGCTTTATGATGAAGCACAAGGGCAAGTATTGTGGAACATGGTTGGATCAGTTTCACTGGTCATTTGACTACACCTGACATCCAACCAGCAGGTAAGTACAGGTAAGTAGGTAGGCATTTTGCATTCATTGTATATACCGTTGCATTGCATGCTAGAGTAGTTTCCTTTCCCACTTGTACATATGATTTCTTTTATATATATATATGTGTGTGTGTGTGTGTGTGTGTGTGTGTGTGAACTGGGGTGATATCACCACCCCAAATGATTACTGATGATTGCTATTGAGATCAAGCAGGTTACAGGTTATGCCAAAGATGCTAATGTTCTCATGTGCTCTACAGTGAGCACATGTCCCCGAGTTGGAGCCAAATGTTATCCCCCACTTTTAGGGATAACTAGAAGATTATGTCTCGAGGCCCACAGGTCCTAGACATGGAGTACCAAGAGCCAAATCAACTTGGAAATGGCCTTGGAGGTCCCATCTTTTCTCCCTTTCAGCGCCTCCACTTTGTCAGCAGCAGCAGCAGCATCCATCACCTTCGGCTTAGTCCTGTATCAGAGATGGTTCTTGTTCCATGAGGTAATGAGTCTGGGTATCATGGTATGTGTCACTCTGATCCTCAAAACCTTTGAATATGTGCATTTGATTCCCTTTGTTTCTAACAGGGGCTTGGATCTTATACTTGTCCACTTGACCATGTCTGGGGGGTGTTGACCGCCCATTTTGTTGAAATAATGTAACTGCGAAGAGTATTCTTATTATTATTGTTATTTTATTTATAGGATTAATCCCCATTGTGGATTAATCATGTCGGTAATTGTATTAGGACCAAATCCCCTTTTGCGGATTGGTCAACAAACAATTATAACCAAACTCTCATGGATTGGTCAACAAACAATTATATAGGCGTAATAACAAGTCGGCCCCAAAGTAGCTAATAAGAATCTTAAATATAATAAAGGTGGGTTTACCCACCCAGATTAAGAAGTCGGCCCCACAGCTGAAGAGACACTTCACACATGCTTACTTGTATAAACACAGAGGCTAGTGCTTCATTTGAATATAACTCACTTGTTCAAATTGAGAGACAAGTTATGATCTACTACCGGCAAAGGAGAGAGAGACAGAGGGCGATCTTTGAGAGGACTATCCAGCATTATTTGAGCTATCCCTTGACATCAGATTACAATTTATGATAAGGAAGTTTTTATCGGGTTTTCCCCTAGAGGGTTTCCCAAGATAAATGTTGTGTCTCTCTCATGTGGTTCTCTGTGTATTCTCAAAGGATCTTGTTCTTATGTTGCCTTATCTATTGAAATGCAAAGAACTATAATAATGGCATAAACATTAACATGGTATCGAGCCAACCTGAAGAAAGCATATTTCACAAGAACAAGAAAAACGTCACCTGGCAAGACATGAAAATTAGGGTTTTGTAAAAGTGAATATTTTCATCTCTAAAACCACCTAGAAAGCTGCCCCCCTGCTGACTATTTTGGTGCACTAGAGCTTATTCCTTTCAAGGCTAGATCTTCTCGGGGTGCGAAACCCTAGTTTCAAAAAAGCACCAGATGGCTAATCTAGTCCGTAAATCTACAACCAGATTTGAAGGGGTAAAGTTGATTTCGGAATCTGACTGCACTGTACTTTGCTAATCCCTCAGCTCAACACATCTATCACCCGGATTAGAATTTCAAAATTCAAGTTTGAAAATTAGGGTTTCCCCATAAAAACCCTAGGTTTGCAGTACAAATTCCTTCGTGCTAGTTGCAGTACCATTTGAAGTATCAATTGTAGTACCAATTGCAGTTGCAACCATAGAACCAGTTGCAATCACCCTGAAATTTTCTCAAGAGCTATAATGATTACCGGGCTAATACCGTGATGGAGCCATGACCTACAAATGCTACTGCTGTACAGTAATTACATATGTTTTAATGGCTAAACCCTAAAAGAGTATTTGCGGTGAGAAGGGATCTCTGCCATAGATCTAGAAGGATCTCAAGATCCAACACATCTCGTGAGGGGAATGATGCAACCCGTGTGTGATTATTCTAATATACACTATTTGTTATGAAATTATCTTGACTGGCAGCCAGGCTGTTGAAGCTGTATAACACAAAATTATTAGAAGAATTAAAAAGTTGATCATAGAGTTTATCCTCTAACCTAACCTTTTGTCAAGTTAGCATAATGTCCTAGTACAAGAGATAGGTTGAAGAAATCACTGCCACTTGAGTGAAGGAGAGACCTCAAGAAAAAGCAAGAACCACTCTTGGAGGACAAGGCCTCCAGTTTGATTATTAATCAAGATTCAAAGGTACACATGACAAGATGACTTTAGTTGAGATAGCACCGTCAGAAGTATTATGCTTGATAGCATGTGAGACTGTAGATGTAAATACTTTCACCGATATGACTAAAACCTCCTCAAGGAGAAACCTCAGGTTAGTTGAAGAATGCTTGTCACAACACTATGAGAGTGTTGACCTCATTTCAGACATTGTATTCCCACTTAATCTTTACTCAGGACAATTATAAGTGATAGCTCTAAAGGAGCCACTGTGGTGATTGTTCTCGTATATTGATTTACATTATCAAGAAGGATATTATTCTGTTTTTGTTTTGTTGACCTGCTCCGTGTCACATGAGGGAAGCTTATAGCAAAGGTTGCGTTAAGGCAACGTATAAAGGGGAGATCATAAATGAAGAAATCATCGATGGAAAAGAAGAAGGAGGGTCACCTTGTCAGCCATGACCCACGCTATTGAAGAATCCATGAACTCTAGAAGATTAGCTCACATCAACTACAAGCATGCTACCATACAAATGAAAAGCTATTACAAGTTTACCGAATCAAGGTTGATCAAGAAGGTATATCCAATGGATGTGCGCAAGGCAAGAACATCAAGAACCCATTTCAAAAGAGGGATGTAAAGAAGGCGTATGAAGTCCTAGAACTCATTCATTCGTATGTATGTGGCCCAATGCCACTATCATCCTCCATGTACGGTATGTATACTATGTATCATTCATTAATGATTATTCTAAAAGGACATGATTATATTTTAGGTACCCAAGAAGATCAAGGAATTCAAAGCCTTGATAGAAAACCTTCTATAAGGAAGATTAAGATACCTGTTCGATAATGGAGGAAAATATACCTTAAAATAATTCGTGAATATCTGCAACGATGTTGGGATCAAGATCCCCAACAAATGGTGTAGTTGAACGGAAGAACAGAACTATGCTAGAATCTGTGAAGATCAATATCTTCCTGTATGCGCTTATGGGCGTATAAAGCAATGATAGCTTTTTATGTGCAGAACCGATTATCCAATATTGCACTTGGGCTCAAGACATCGTAAGAGATGTTCACCGAAAGAAGCTTCTCGGCAAGCCATCTCAAAATATTTGGTCATTCACTGTTTATTCATATACCAAAAGAGAAAAGAAATAAGTCAAATCCCTCTCTAAAGAAGGGAATATTTGTGGAATACCTTGGAGGCTCAAGGCCTTCGTAGTCTACATACCTCGGTCACCTACGCATATTGGAATCATGGGACGGACTCGATGAAGAAATGACTTAAGAAATCAAAAGATGTCGGGCTTGAAAGTATATGAAGAGAACTCAGAACCTTCCGTGGACTATATAATCCGTGAGGGAAGTTCCCAAAGTTACAGAACCTAAGTAAGGGAAGTCATAACTTCCCCATGAGGACTCACACTCACTTTGCCATAACAGGTTCAAGAACCTCCTCAAATGACCTTCTCCCCATAAAAGAAAGCCTGCTGGGCTAAAGAGTTTATTCAAGATGGAGAGGAGTATGTTGTTCCAGAAGGAACCACAAGAAATGTGAAGAGACCAAAGTCATTCTCCATTTACACGGCTTTGTTGTGCAATTTATTTGATGAAGAACCTACATGCTTTGAAGAGGCCATCCAAAAGAAGTAATGGGATGCCATGAATGTGAGAATACCAATCCATAATAAAAGAATGATGTATGGGAAATAGTCTCTTGCACTAAAAAGTAAGGATGTGGTAACAACAAAATGGCTCTTCAAAATAAAAATGCACCGATGGAAGTATCGAGAAATATAAAGCAAGATTTGTCGTCAGGATTTTCCCGTAAGGAAGCGTACTGACCATGAAGAAAGATCCACCATGGCCAAATACACTTCCAATCAAACCATTATAGCCTCACGCTTAAGATGAAATGGAAGTCGCACTGTGAGTAGACGCGGAAGATGCTCAATTGTGTTATCGAAGAGGAAGTATATAGAGCAACCCCAAGGATTGAGGTAAGCCGAATAATGTGAAGTCTCATGTCCACTGATTGAAGAAAGCCTTATATCACTGAAGCAAGCCCCAGAGTTTGCATGGTCAGAGTGGATCAAAGCTTGATGAGCTTAGATTTTACCAAGAGTAAAGCAAACTCAAATCTCTACTCAAAATTATGGATACCGAACCAGTAATATTACCACCGTATGTGGATGACTTATCTTAACCGGAGAAGCTCATCAACAATGTAAAATGAGACTTGCCGTTGAATTTGAAAATGAAAGACCTTGGCCTAATGCATTTTCACTTCTTAGGTCTTGAGGTACGGCGCATCCAGAAAGGATCTTCCTAATCAAGGGAAGTACACGACGAAATCTTAAAGAGATTCACATGATAGAAATGCAAGTCCATGAATACACCCATGGAAGCCGGGCTGAAGTCAAGTACCATACTCGTGAGACTCTGATAGATACCACATCAGATAGAGAGATTATTGATCATTGGATGTACCGGATTTAAAACCGTGTAATTCAGACCATTTTGCAAAGGAACACCTTGAGTCACCGTAGAGATTCGTGACGGGTTCACCGAAGTGGCTACAAAACATGTGATGAGGTACCAGTGTACAATGGATTATGGTCTCAGCAGATGGAGATCATGACTTCATTGAGTGGATATACCGATGCGACAAGAAAGCTGCGCATAAAAAATCACTGACAAGTTGTTTCAGCTAGATCACCATGATCTCAAGGTGGCGTATAGGAAGCAAGATTGTTCTAAAGATGGTAAGGCAGAGTACATTATCGATGTTCTCACAATGCTGCTTAAGGGTTTTAAAGGCCGAATCGGGTGTATTTGATTTGGAGATGGAAGTTACCGTTATTTTATGTGATAACCAGAGCTGCAAAAGATGACAGAGAATCATGTATTCCAATGCATGTGCCTGGCTAATATTGTGAAATCCGCTTATCATTTCATCCAAGGACATGGTACTGTAGAGAGGAGCCTGAAGTCTTGAATACATTGTGCACGGATGAACAGTTGTTAACGGTTGACTAAACTCCTATCCTGTAAAGTTGGAATACTTTCGAGATAAGCTTGTATAGTCTTAAAAGGACTCCTCCCAGGGGGAGTATATATTCATTCCTTGCTTTTGACCTCCCTATTAGACGTAAAGCATGGCGCCGTGTGTTCCTTGCTTCTCTCCTCGCTGTTAGACGTAAAGCATGACGCTGCAGGTTCCTTGCTTCTGACCTCAAGTAGACGAAGCAAGATGAGTCATTGCTTCTCGACTCTCGCCGTTAGACGTGAAGCATGACGCCGGGTGATCCTTTCTTCTCACTCGGCCAAGTAGACGTGTAAAGCAAGATGAGCTATTGCTTCCGACCTCACCGTTAGACGTAAAGCATGACGCTAGGTGTTCCTTGCTTCAACTCTCAAATTGCTAAACGAAGTATGATCGCCAGGTGATTCTTTGCTTCAATTCCTCGTTGTTAGACGTAGCAAGATGATTCATGATTATGACCTCGCTATTAGACATAAAAAAAAAGATGATTCCTTTCTTTTGAACTCACTATTAGACGTAAAGAAAAATGACGTGTTCCTTACTTCTGACCCAGCTGTTAGACGTAAAGTGAGATGTTGATGTGTTCCTTGCTTCTCACCTAGTTGTTAGACGAAGCAAGATGATTCTTTGCTTCCGACCTCGTTGTTAGACGTGAAAGGGTGTGACTTATTAATCGAGCTACCAGCCTTATCAACTCGCGACATTGAGCCGGTAGTATCGATGTGCCACTTAGTGTCATAGATGAGGTATCATTTTTATCATACAGGCTGATGCATATGATGTTGGAATTCCTTTGAGAATGATGTTGTTGCCAATGAAGAAAACTTCGATGACTCATAAATATGCTAAACAATGTTTCAAGATGATATTGACGAGCATCATTCTCCGATGCCACCGGAATGATTTTAATTCTCCTGCACTCCATGCTAAGGAAGAATACCCTTCTTGTTAAGGGGAGTGTTGAAATAATGTAACCGCTGCTATATTCTTATTATTATTGTTATTTTATTTATAGGATTAACCCCCACTGTGGATTAATCATGCTCCATAATTGTATTAGAATCTCAAATCCCCTTTGGATTCTCGGTCAACAAACAATTATAATAGGCGTATCACCGTAAGTCGGCCCTAGTTAATTAAGAGACCTGTAAATATAATAAAGGTGGGCCACCCACCCATTAAGAAGTCGGCCCGCCAGCTGAAGAGACACTCACACATGCTTAACTTGTATAACACAGAGGCTACTTCATTTGATCACAAGGCTACAACTCAATTTGCCTGCCTTTGAGAGACAAGTTCCTGACCATACCGCAAAGAGAGAGGGAGAAGAGTGGCTTATCTTTTGGAGAGGACTATCCTCAGATTATTTGAGTTATCTCTCTTGACATTGTATCATACCTATGATAAGGAAGTTTTGGCTGGCTTCTTCCCCTAGAGGGGCTCTTAAAAGATAAATGTTGTGTCTCTAGAATGTGTATTTCTGCTGATCTTGTTCTTATGTTGCTCTTATCTATTGAAATGCAAAGAACTATAATAATGGCATAAACATTAACACATTTAGCACCTATGGTCAACCCATGTGCCATGAAGAGATGGCATCATCGCATACCCATGGATTGGTCAAGCACTGTCATTCTATTGTGGTCAGGTTTGGCCCAAAGACTCAAATCTTTGTACTTGAATTCCACTCATGGGTTGATAATGTAATAGGTCCGGCATGAGTCATGTCTAGGTCAGCCACCTTGGCATCGGTTCAATTGAGAGTTCCTCACCTTGGTGGTTTTTATCCTCAAGCATTATCATTGGCCCTCCACCTTTACCGATTTCTCTTGAGTTTTCCCTCGCGACTACATATGTCCTCTAAAAGTATGGAACGACGCTCTAGTGGGTTTATGTTTTGGTTAACTATATAGGAATTCATTGTAAATGACCAAATGCAAGACATCATATAGAAAGTTTCGCGGAATTCCAACAAGTCTAAATGTATTTTTTTTAATTAATTAATTTTTTTTTTTTTTTTTTTTTTTTTTTTTTTTTTTTTTTTTTTTTTTTTTTTTTTTTTTTTTTTTTTTTTTGATAGGGGTATTTGTGCTCTTAAGAAATGGAATAGCACCCCCTTATATCCATGGATCAAGTTTCAGCTTGGTTGGACAAATTTAGCCATGGGTTAGTACACCTAGAGTGTCAAATACCTATAACAAAGAATTTTAATTGCTAGTCCAAACATGGCAAATGTAAAATTGTAATAATGAGTTAGATGATGTGAAATGTTGAAATGATGGTTAGAGAAAGACCCTCTAAGAATAACCTTGGCCTCCCAACCCTAACCTTATCTTACTTCCAACCTCCACACCTGTGTCATGCCTCCCAGGGGATTGACGTTTTCTACTTTTATTTTAATTGTGACTTGAGTGTGGCCCTCTCCTTTCACTTCATTTAACCTCCTTATCACCCCTAGTAGTGATCCTATCACTCCACCTCACCCATAATTTTGCTGAGTTTGGGTTGATTTTGACCAAGGGGAGTGCTTCCAAGAGAGTTACACCCTCATTTTCCTCTCTCTCCAATAAAAGTTATGCTTTTTATTGAAAGATGAATCTTCACCTTGCTTTAGCACGGATCCCATGCTTCTCCATGAGCCTTTGGGTGATCCCAACACCTCACATATATTCCTCACCTCTCATCTCTTATCCTCATCCCAAGAGGTGCTACTTCCAAGAGTGGTGTGTTCTCCCTCAACTTGAAACTCAACAAATAATTATTTAAAAATTATCTGAGGTTTCCACTCTCCCTTGAGAGATGTGAATCCCACACCTCCTACATGCCATTAGATCTATCTACTAATTTTTCTATTTTTCTACACAATAGATCTATGGTGTCTCTAGAGGTGTTTCTAGCCTAGAGATCTATTTTTATTGTTTGGTGGTGGTGGACACCTGGCTTAGATCCAAGAGGGGTAGGTTTGCCTCTCCAAGTATACAAATGATCTCTTTCTCTCTCCCAACCCACCACATCTCTTGAGCCACACATACTTGATTTACACCACTCACCTCTTGTCATTTCACTCCTCCATTCCTTGCTCTCTCTTGGGTGGTAATAAACATTTGGAAGCTTCTTTGGAGGACAACAAGAAGGGTAATTTATGCTTGTCATTCCATGTAATGGAGGTAATGTTGTTTAATGTTCTTTCTCTTTGTTCTCATGAACAATTAGAAACCCTAGGTAAATGGTTATCTAAGTAGGCTTAGTAATGCGTATGCTTATTAGTATATAGATCTTGATGTATGATGTAAATTGAAGTGTCATTTATTATCATTGCATCAACGCTTTGTCTCTTGTATGCCTGAGTTTGGAAGAGTATTGTAGGTTCACTTTCAAAGCTCCATTGGGAACTCCTCTAGGATTGAAGGGTCACTTGTAGCTTCTACACTCCAACTATCTAAATCTATTACCTTGCTCTTTATTGTTGTACATCTATATCATTTTTCAGCCATATATTGGTTCTAGATAGGTCAAAATACTTTTAAATATATATCTTGTCTTAAGGAGTTCTTGCCCTAAAAGGGCAAGGGTTTCCTTTAACATTTGCTTGTTGTGTGTAGCCGTCCTAGCAAGAAGACCTTGCTGTTTTAACAGGTATATCAGATCTGATAGAGACTGTTGGCTGCCCCAAAGAGACACACACAAAGACTCCAATGCCCTTGGGGAGTTTGGTAGCTATCTCTCACCTCTAGTCTTTTTCTAGCTTAGAAGTACACTTCTTCTCCCTTCTCTATTCGGCTTGTTTGTTTGAGCTTGAGGTGTAGGAGGGGGAGTGGTACGGCCTCCCGTCTTCTTTAAGCTTGTGGGTAGGCTAGGACAAGGGTAGATCTAGCTCTTTCCTGAATCTTTTCCTTCAATTTTCTGTTTTACCTAGCTTGGCCGCAAGGTTTAGAAGGTAAGGGCACCTTCTCAACCTTGACGGGCATTTTGCTTGGTTGCTTGTAGATTAGCTTGTAGCCTAGTTTGCTGTTAGGTTTACTTTCATTCTTGCTCATATCTTGCCAAGTCTGTCTACTAACAAGATCTAAGAACACTCAAACTAATTAAGACAAGAGCTAATTCAATAACGTACCTATTTGGGAAAGGAACCCCAAAGAGGTAGAGACAAGCAAGCTAATGCTTCTATCTTCATGTGTGATTGATCTAAATGGTTTAGTGTCTTAAATGTTTATATTTTAGATCTTAATCTCATCTTAAGCCCATTGGGCAACACACTTACTATCTATCTTGTTCTTGCTTAGTTCTTTTCTTTTCAAGCTCTTAATCTCTTAAGCAATACATTTTACTTTCATGCTTAATATCTCTCTAAGTGCTTTCACACACAAGTGGCTTCCTATTTGATTCATTGTTTATATCCATTGGTAGCCACGTCTTGGGCTTGTAACTTGCTGAATGGTTAACTTGGCAACACACTTAAATTTTCTTTCTTTTATCTCTTATGCTTATTCTGCCATTGATCTATTGTTCTAATCAAACTAATGTTGATGTTCATGTGATCAATCTCAATTTCTTTTCAGCTATCTCCTTACTTTGCTTCTCATGTGTTGATATATTTCATTGTAAAGCTTACAACACATTTTGAGCAAGTCTGCCTGGCCATCTCATTTATTTTGCACTTTAAAAGCACCCTAAAACTTTTAAAACACTCTTTTAATCACCTAAAAGTCTACCTAACTGCTATATATACTTAATAGACTATTTTAGGGTACCTTAGACCACCATCTCCACCCATCAAAGTCTGGGTTTGAGGAAAACAACTGAGGGTAGTGGCAGGACCGTCTCCAGGCACTCCTGTGTGGTGTGTGTCCTCTCCTGGAAGTACTCTCCACCAAGGCTGACCGTGGAAACTAGGGGGGGCCTCACGCTCTTATTCTATCTTGAGCATCCAGCAGTTTTTTGGCAATAGGAGGAGGAGGTTTTAGTGAAAGCTAACAAAATTTATAAATCTTTAAGAAACTCCTAACATTTAACCCCTTGACCAAATCTAATAATACTTGGTGGGCTTAAAAGTTAATAGTAAAGAGTGTAGGTTGTCTTCAATATCTTCATAATAATCGTGCTTTAAATCCTTTGTAACTTATTGATGGTAGCGTAATGTAAGGATGATCTAGTGTAAATGACGCATGTGATTGATGCTTCTGACCTCATATCCCGCATATTACTGAACAAACACTTGTTAGATTGTTGTTGTAATTTACCATTCCCTTTAAGTTGTAAATCTTGTAAGTAAATGCACATGAAATTCCTTATTGAGTTATTCTTTATTGTACATTGTAAGATTGTAACTTGTAATCTTTTGTAATAAACCACCCTTTAACATAGTTGACCCCTTGCCCAATTTCTAGGCACTAGTCTTAGTTGACCTAGGGAAAGGACTTGCTTGTCATGCTAACCCTTGCATATTGCATGGTTGTCGTAGCATCTTAGGATTAGAATCCTCTCTAACCTTAAGAAATTAAAATTAACTCCTAGAATCTAACTTAATTCATCTAGTAACTAAGGTCTAACCCCTTTGGCTTCCCTAGGAGTAAGCCTAGACGGAACAGGTTCCGGTCAAAGTGACAGCATGGGCTGTGAACCTAGGCATTGTGCCTCTAAGGACACACTAAGTGAGTTGAACTCAAGCTCACGTTTGCAAGTGTGTATAAGGACGACAACACCCCCTTCACAGGTCACCACCAAAACAGATAGTCCCGGCTAAACATCGAATAATGAAGTGAAGCCCCAAAGAAGAACACCTGCCCGGAACAAAGCAACAGCAAACCAATATATGCAAGCTATGATTCAATGGGTTAGTACTTCATAAGACTATCTGATATTAAAATAAGCAATTATGGCAATAAATATTGACGAAGTCAATGTTTATTAATATAGCAATGCAAATAATATCACTTCCTCAATAGATACTGAAATGAGATGGCATTCGATGTAACAAATCGACACAATATCAATTAATGCCTAAATCATCATTCAATTGATCTTAAAACAAGAATTTGTTGCATAAAGATGAAATATTCTAGGTGTGACGTCAGCAAATTAGGGTTAGTAGTTAGTTAGGGTTTCAATTTAGAAAAGAATTTAAGAGTTTGTTTGATCACTTTCATTTCAACGCTGGAGGTCTTAAGATCAATGCCTTTGGGCTAATGGAGTCAATTTAATGGAGGATGCAAGGGTTGAAGGAGGATGACTAAGGACTAGAGGGAAGAGTTCTAAACTGTTGCTATGGTCGAGCCCCAGAATAAAAACCCTAGGGGAAAGAGGCTCACTCCGGTGTTGCTAAAGCAAGGCCTCGTGCTCTCTCCTCCTTCCTTAGGTTAACTTGGCAAACGGCTAACATGAAAGATAAATCAAGACAAGAGAGTGCAATGAGGGAGAGTGTTGCTATAGCAAGGCTCTATCATCAAACCCTAGAAGCAGGACAGCCCTAGGTGTAGATAACCTAGGCCTGGGACGTCTCCTCCTTCTTGACTTCTGAAAGTACGGCTAGCTCAGGGAGAATAAGCAATAAGAGTGTACCTATGGATAGGCTCTTTCTTCCTTCTTCAATGGCTGAAAAATTCTCTTTTAGGAGACATGAAACAAGGACCTACTTGTGTGCTTGTCACCTAGGGTTTTTGATCAGCAAATTATAAACATATGCAAGAATATAAGACTACAACCATTCAATCAAGAAGTTTTGCAGAAAAACACTTACATATCACTATAAAATAGCATGCAAACCCTAATTGTAAACCTTCCTTCAAGAGAAATATCAAAAATGCCAAGAATTGCCTTCTTTCAACAAGTGTGCCTCACTAAACCAGCAAGAATACCCAAGTAGGGCGCTAAAATCAGACCTCACTAATGAGTGAGTGATGTGTTATGATAAAATGAGGCTAAAACTCCTCAATATATACTGTATCAATGACCTTAATTAACTTTTAGGTCATAAAAAGGCCGACAAGGCCATTATATTGTTTTTTACATTAAATTGTCAAATTAAAACCCTAACTGAGCTAATAAAAAGGTAAAATCCCCTTCAAGGGAGGCGCTAGCCCCTTTTAGGGCAGATGAGACATCCAGGAGCAAAACGTTAGCCCCTAGGGGCCTCTCCAACATGCCACACGTGCCACTGCTGCCCAGTCTGCCTCCATGAATGTCCATGAAGCTAGATGACGTCATGGTGAGGATGGGGGCGTCCTGAGCCTTCCAAGGCCAACGTTCCACTGAAAAGGGGTCATTCCCCCTAGACCGGGCTCCACCAAAGTGCCTATGATGGAACCTCCTCTTCTTCTCCGATGCAAGGCCTTAATCAGTTATTGTCCTGTCTCCGCCCCTTGATGGGGTCTCAGCATCCACCTGGTGGGCTCTTCAGCCCCATGGAGGTTCGAATTGATCATCTCCCCATGTGTACCGATCCAAATCGTACATGTCCGTCGGGTATAATCCTGCACATCAAAAGCTACGCTCTCCATGGGCTCATCAGTCACCGGGATCATAGCAATGTTAATCACGTTTCATCATCAATATTATCAAACATATGCATAAGACCCTAAAACATCGGTCAATAGCTCAAAGACATTACAAAAACCTACAATACAAGACTGGAGAAAAAGACAAGACGTCCTATTGGGCTAGTATCCACAAGAAAGGGGAAGTTTCAAGGAAGGTTTCATCCAAACCATGTAAGTGAGGTGATGTGGCTAGGGGATGTCCAGACATGTGGGTGAAGTGAAAGCCAAGGATGCATGATGTTATCTGTGGGTGCCTTTGTAGAACGCGAGTTGTACCCGTCATGGATGCAATTTTTCCAAGCCCGTTCTTGCCTTTATTCTTTTATTTTATTTGCTCTTTTCTTCTTCTGTTTCTTTTTATTCAAGGGCTAACCAGAGGACACTATCTTGGCGTGGTGACCAGAGCTGACAATGTTACCCAGAAGTACTTTGACAGAGATGAGAAGGTTGGCTCGTGATGAGACCCCCTTTCCCTTGGCCATGAAACTAAAGGTCACTACCCTGGCGTGGTAACCAGATGGTGGCAATGTCATACTATTAGGTACCCATGAACCTAATAGGCTGGCTCGTGATGAGACCCCCTATCCTCTTGATTAGGTCTTGTTTGTATTTTCTGGGTCGCTCTTGT
>SNQJ01S0195939.1:4095-17462 GCA_010110895.2 Picea sitchensis
ATATATATATATATATATATATATATATATATATATAAAATTGAGATTAAAATATTTTTATTAAATTGAATATTGAAATATTTTTTTATTATTTTTAATGTTTTAATTAATAATTTAAAAAGTGGTTTTATAATTTTTTAATACTAAAAATATTCTATCTTGTAAAGTCCTATTATCATACTATATATAAATAGTTTCTAAGCCTATACAACATGAATTTGGAGTACAACTTCTAATTTTATGTTCCTAAACAATGGTTTATGTCATAAGAACCATTCACGTTTCTTATAATCTATGAAATTTAGTCCATAATCATTTTATAGGTCAAATATAAAATATCCATTTCATCATGGTTTATGTATTAGAGGTAAGATTCTTGGTTTAGGTTATAATAACCATCTTTATAATATGAAATTTATCTCTAAATCTTACTAGATAAAAAATATTCCATATCTATGGTGTATAAAATCTCTTTAGAGGATGTAAATTACATTTTATTTAAAAAGATTGGATTGCCAATAGAATATCTAAGATATGATCTCATTAAACCATGATTTAAGTTGTAAGGACTTCCCATATTATCCATAACCCATTAAATTTAAATTTAAATTTACTTCATAATCCTCACATAGGGAATATATTTCATCCTTATGGCCCATCACATGGTTCAAGGATTTGGATTTGTATAGGATATTTGAACCTCATAATGTGGTTTATGGGCCAAGACACTAGTTTAAGACCCCAAATCATGCTTTAGGTGATAAAATCTATCTTCATTGTTACTAATTTATGAAACTATGGCCCTAATACTATCATAAGGAATTGATTATATTTCGACTATCCATAATGTGATTGAAGTCTCTTGAATTGACTTTTGAGCCTCAAAATAATGTATCATAAGTAAAATCCTTAGTTTCATCGCTCAAATCATGATTTAATCCAAAATCATAGTTTAATAAAAAATAAGATTTTTTATAACCCTTAATTTCTAAAATTATACTTTTCATCTTTCTATATTGCAATTTCATATATACTTCTCATAATATAGCTTAAGGTAATCGGATGGGTGCTAAGCATAAAATCCATTCAGTATGATAAACCTTCATGGTTTAGAGCCATAATTATCAGTTTCATCGATAAGAAACATACATATTCCTATAATCTATGATATTAGACCAACAATCATCTTGTGGAGATTTTTTTTTAATCTCTATGATAGAATGTTAGGCTTCTAATAATATCAAGGGGAACCATTTCTACCTCCAACATCTATACTATGATTCAAGATCATGTAGATAACATCTAAGAATTGAAACAAAAATCAATTCTAAAATTTATGATTTCATGACCCAAAATATGGTTTAGACTATATAATCCATTCTTATCATAAATCCATGAAATTGAACCCTTCCTATATAAAAACGATTCCATATATCTAATTACTAGTTTATTGTCATATTATTTTCTTTAGAGACAAAAAAACGAATTAAAGTAAAAACATCTCACTTCAGAAGACATATCATGACTCACGCCATATTAATCATCCTTATAAGCCCCCATTCTTGACCTTAGTCCTCATATAGAAATATATGTTCCATCTCTATCAACTGTACCATGGATTATTATGGATTTATAGATAGATTTTCAACCACAATTTATGCCATGGGAAAAACCTCCATCACGTAAAATTCATACAATTTCTCCCTTAATCATATTCTAGGGCCTCATAGATGATGACTATGTGCAAAAATAATAGATTAGGGAGAAATCACTAATATAGCGGTCCACACCATGGCTCTAATACTATCATAAGGAATTGATTATATTTCAAGCGACCATAATGTGGTTGAAGTTTCTTGAATTGACTTTTGAGCCCAAAAATAATGTCTCATAAGTAAAATCCTTAGTTTAATCACTCAAATCATGATTTAATCCAAAATCATAGTTTAATAAAAAATAAGATTTTTTATAACCCTTAATTTCTAAAATTATACTTTTCATCTTTCTATATTGCAATTTCATATATACTTCTGATAATATAGCTTAAGGTAACCGGATGGGTTATACGCATAAAATCCATTCAATGTGATAGACCTTCATGGTTTAGAGCCATAATTAACAGTTTCATCAATAAGAACCATACATATTCCTCTAATATATGATATTTGACCGACAATCATCTTGTGGAGATTTTTTTTTAATCTCTATGATAGAATGTTAGGCTTCTAATAATCTCATGGGGAACTATTTCTATCTCCAAGATCTATACTATGATTCAAGATCATGTAGATAACATCCAATAAGTGAAATAAAAATCAATTCTAAAATTTATGATTTCATGACCCAAAAGATGGTTTAGACTATATAATCCATTCTTATCATAAATCCATGAAATTGAACCCTTCCTATATAAAAACAATTCCATATATCTAATTACTAGTTTATGGTCTTATTATTTGCTTTAGAGCCAAAAAAATGAATTAAAGTAAAAAACATCTCACTTCAGAACACATATCATGGCTCACACCATATTAATCATCCTTATAAGCCCCTAATCTTGAAAGGTTAACCTTAGTCCTTGTATAGAAATATATGTTCCATCTCTATGAACCGTACCATGGATTATTATGGATTTATAGATAGATTTTCAACCACAATTTATGCCATGAGAAAAACCTCCATCACCTCAAATTCATACAATTTCTCCCTTAATCATATTCTAGGGCCTCATAGATGACGACTATGTGAAAAAATAATAGATTAGGGAGAAATCACTAATATAGGGGTCCACAACATGGCTCTAATACTATCATAAGGAATTGATTATATTTCAAGCGACCATAATGTGGTTGAAGTTTCTTGAATTGACTTTTGAGCCCAAAAATAATGTCTCATAAGTAAAATTATTAGTTTAATCGCTCAAATCACGATTTAATCCAAAATCATAGTTTAATAAAAAATAAGATTTTTTATAACCCATAATTTCTAAAATTATACTTTTCATTTTTCTATATTGCTATTTCATATATAGTTATCATAATATAGCTTAAGGTAACATGGATGGGTTCTAAGCATAAAATCCATTCAGTGTGATAAACCTTCATGGTTTAAAGCCATAATTAATAGTTTCATCAATAAGAGCCATACATATTCCTATAATCTATGATATTAGGCCGACAATCATCTCGTGGAGATTTTTTTTTAATCTCTATGATAGAATGTTAGGCTTCTAATAATTTCATGGGGAACCGTTTCTATCTCCAAGGTCTATACTATGATTCAAGGTCATGTAAATAACATCCAAGAATTGGAATAAAAATAAATTTTAAAATTTATGATTCCATGACTCAAAAGATGGTTTAGACTGTATAACCCATTCTTATCATAAATCCATGAAATTAAACCTTTCCCATATAAAAACAATTCCATATATTTAATTACTAGTTTATTGTCCTATTATTTGCTTTAAAACCCCTAAAAAAAATTAAAATAAAAACATCTCAACACATATCATGGCTCACACCATATTAAACATCCTTATAAACCCCAATTCTTGAAATCTTAAAAGGTTAAGATTATTCGTATAAAATATATGTTCCATCTCTATGAATTGTAACATGAATTATTATGGTTTTATAGATAGATTTTCAACCTTAAAACAATAGATTAATAACAAAATCATTAGCCTAACCACAATTTATGCCATGAGAAAAACCTCCATCACGTCAAATTCATAAAATTTCTCCCTTAATCATATTCTAGGGCCTCATATTCTAGGGCCTCAAAGATGACGACTATGTGAAAAAATAATAGATTAGGGAGAAATCATTGATATAGGGTCCGCACCATGGTTTAGGACATATGAATCATTCCTATTTGTAGTAAGCTAATAAGAAATTGTGTCTATCATATGGAATTTTTTTTATATATAACTTGGTTTTTTTAGGTTATATATATATATATTTAGGTTGTAAAAAACATTTATATTTACTAATTCGTGAAATTCTAATTATATTTCTTTTATTTAGTAAATTTTTGTCGTATATAAAAATTATAAAATGGCTTTCATGAAATTATAATTATAATATTTTTATTTAGTAATTTTTTCCATATATAAGAATCATAGAATGGTTTTCCATTGTATATATGGAATTAAAGTCCATAAAATGTAGATTAGGGATAAATCCTTAGTTTAGAGACTAAACTACAGGACATAATAAATGTTCATCAAACTTATAAACACATTTTCCATTGTATATATGGAATTAAAGTCCATAAAATGTAGATTAGGGATAAATCCTTAGTTTAGAGACTAAACTACAGGACATAATAAATGTTCATCAAACTTATAAACACAATTCATTGGACTTCCTTTTTAAAGGTTATGCATAGCACATTAAGTCTTACATCCATATACCCTTTATGTCATGGACCAACACTTCATATAACACCAAACGTAGAGTTAAAAAGAATAAGAAATGCATGTCATCTCTTTATAAACAAACTTCTACAACACTCACCATGGGAATTGCTCATAATTTGTTATGACTCAAGGGGAGCATATATGTAATACCCCTAAGCTAATCCCCAAGTGTGCACATAAATGAAAATGTACTTTAATTATAAGTTGATGAGTTGAAGTAACAATATCCTTGGTTTGGTTCTGCGCATAGTAAGTTAGTGCGCCTAAATCTCACTTCAAAAGAGTGCACGCAGTTTAAAATGGACACAACATGCAGTTTATTGTATATAGTGCACACATGTGTAAATGCATAGGATTGGTGCACTAAAAGAGGAACTCCTGAAGTTTACAACTTTCACCTGTATAAGCGCACGAGGAGAGACACACTAACATAAGAGCCTTACATGATGGTGTGCATACCAAAACTTAGTACACACTGGCTTAGTGCACACGTTTTGGAGGCCTGAGAGACTTTTGTATATATGTTATGTTGTAATGTTTACCTATGTAAGGGAACAAGGGTGGCGCACTAAAATAAGATTGCACACATCCCATAATTTTCGTGCGCATTAGTTTAGTGCGTGATATTTATGTTTTGAGACTAGTGAGCTTGGATGAAAAAGATCAATACTTCTATACTAAGAATGTAAATGTAATCATATGAAAATATAATAAAAATACATCACTGCGATAGACCGACCACACAAAATGGTATGGGGCGCTTAAAATTCACTAGATGAGGTTAAGGGGGCTAGGTTAAAGGGGATTAAACCCAAAGAATTATTTTATTAATATTCCTTAAAATTATAACATATGGATATTATTTTATCCTAAGTCCTAAGGAGGGGAAAAGTGGACTGAAGAAATTTCTCAATGTGACAAGTGTCAACTTGGGAACATGCATACAAATATTTTGGACTTAGTACACTTTTTTGATGATTTGATCATTCATGCCAAGGGGGGAAAGGGGAGTCGATGGTTCTTTCATCTGACCTTGTTGTTACAGTCATTGAACTTGAACTCAACTGTTACTGTGAATAATATTCTACTGTTACTGTCATATATACCTTTACATTGGTTAGCTTGGAGATCTAGACTGAACAGGCGGGTTGTTCGGCCCATGAGACATTGCATTCTCTCAAGGTGAGATAATTGCTGAGAATTATTTCTTGAGGTACCAAATTGCAGTGACGGGGCTCTAGGACTTCCTGTCCGACCTATTGTTGAATCCATGGAAGGGAAGTGGGAGTAGCTGAAGGAATTTTGAGTAGAGAAGGGGAACACTTCCTAGGGTGGGACATGCATGTGGGGAATGAGAGAATGTAGGTTGTTAGTGTGAATTTGCATATATGACGAAATTTTCTATAATTGATTCACCTGTGATTGAGTTACCCATGACTGAGTTCTTGTTCAGTGAGATACTTTAGCCTGGTTTGGAACCCTTACCGAAGTGGAGTTTATCCCGAGCTTAGGGGTGACCCATTGTTGAGATTTATGAACAATTTGGTTTAAGGATGGGAGGAACGTGGAAGGTATGCACACAGTTGGTGTCTTGTATTCAAAGATAGGTGTCAATTGTGTGTTAAATCATGTTTTTTTAGTAATAACTATGCATTTGTTTCCATGGCATATTTTTTTTATGATGCATGTATAATTATTTTATGATTATGTATGTAACTGTGTATTGCATAGTGCAGTTTTATGTTTTAATTGTATCAGGGTTAGTATTAGAGAAATTTTAGTTGAATTGATGGTAATATGGTATCATAGAAGTTTTGTAACAAGGTACGTTACAAATTGGTATCATAGAAATCGTGTTGGGTTGCTAGTAAAGGAAAATTTACAAATATGGTATCAGACATGATGTCAAGAGAGGTTTTGGTGTGATATGCCTAGCTTGGGTATGATACAAATTGGTATTAGAGCCCAATTTTAAATATTGATCCTAGATGGGCTGCGTTAGCATCATGATAACGTGGATTTTCATAGAGAATTGAATACATGAGTGGCTGAATTTCCACGTATAGTGTGTCCATGATGGAAACTGGAAGAAATTGAAGGGAATTGAGTAAAAGCCCCAATTTATGTTGTTAAATTCATGAAGAATTTGGGGAAATTTGGTTAAGTGATGAGATATCCTTAATTTTAATTCTTATTTAAGGAAATTCAGACAAGAATTGGTCAAATTTAAAGTTATAGAGAAACTGTGGCAGATTGAGTGGAATTGTTTGAATGAAATTCTCAATTCATGAATGAAATTGGGAAAACTTGTCTCGAGAATATAAACTAGTAGCACACAAAAAAAATTGTCATTGCAGGGGTTGAATTGGGTATAATGAGTGAAATTAAGCAAATTTCATGGTTGCAGAATCTCCATGGTAGAAATTGGGTGAAAATCGGGTAAACGCCCCAATTTCAACATCAAAACTCATGGAAAACCATGTTGCGCATCGAAAATATTATGTGTGTTAAGTAACAGTTATGTGCAGGAAAATAAAGGTGTGTAAGTGTGCACATTAAAATTGGGTATTGCCTATGTGGAGCTAGTGTGGTGGAAAAACAATGTTGCGAGGTTGTGCACACTAAACATTTGGCGTTGCACAAAAAATAAGGGTGCACAAGATATGTACACTAAGTTTTGGCATTGCTCAATGTGTAAATGATGGCGTGCGTGGATTATAGGTGCATGGTAAAGGAAATTAAATTATGACATCGCAGGGTGCCAAGATAATGATGCAAAAATAATAATTGATGCACAAGGTGTGCACTTGAAGTGTTGGCATAACATAGTTCGAATTTGTGGATATGCTCACAATGTTGTATTGGTGGTGCACACAGTGTGAACACCAAAACCATGGTGTTGTGTCATACGGTTCTTACAGTGTGCACATTTTATTCCCGTGCGACACAAAATTCATGCCCAGTGGATATTGAAGCACGACAGAATATTGGTATGTAGGGAGTATTGGCACACATAAAATTTTGATATGCATTATGAACACACTAAACCTTGGAATTGTGTGGTGTGGTGATGGTAGTGCACGCAAAGTATTGTCACATGACATAAAATTCATGCTCAATAGAAGGTGGCATGTGACAGAAAAGTATGCACACTGGTTATAGGTGCACGGTTCATGCACTACTTTTTAGGATTACTGGTGTAAAAACATGTGCATGCTAAATATGAATTTATAATTGAGAAATAGTGCACACGACTTTGATTGGGCAGTCAATCTTCCCAAGAAACCAGAAGAAAGAATTATGAAGTTTTATGGAAACAAAATTATACATAATTTCATGGTTTTGTTAAATTGTTTAGCCTAACAAATTTTGTTGGCTGTGCATTTTTCATAGTTAATAACATTAGATCAGAGAAGGATCAACCAAAGTTTATAATATTGGAATATGTGAAGAGAGTTTACAATCATGAAGAAGAGATCAGACAAATGTATTTCCATATGGGTAATGAAGGTAAAAATTCAAATGGAGATGGAGAAGGTCAGGAAGAAACTATGAACTTGGTGGAGACTATAAAAAGTTTGCAAAGGGATATCCTAAGTCCTAAAGATGATAATGAGAGGATTATGAAATCTAAAGAACAACAAGAAGATTTTAACATCAAGTTAATGTAGATCTTGGACAAAATAGAGAAGAAAATGGATATGAAGACCGAGTCAAGCAAATCAAGAAGCCATAAGTTTCATGATAAGAGAAGGAGAACAAGAAGTGATGGCAGACAACACCAACACTCTCCAAGGAATTCAACTAGGAGAGTGCATAGTAGTTCAAGTCCATCTCCTATCACGAAACCTAAAAAGAGGTATAGGGTGGATGAACTTTAGGGGGAATTGAATAAAATCAAGCCTCATACTTTTGATGGTGAAAATAAGAAGGATGAAGAAGTAGATACATGGATTCTAAACATGAGAGAGTATTTTCAATTGCATAATTACTCTTCACATGCTGAAGGTAGAATTTCTATTTATCATATGAAGGGAAAAACATCAATGTGGTGGGACTAGCTTGTGTAGGTACAACACATTGATGAGAAAAAGGTGACTTGGAGAGAATTCAAGAGGTATTTTCAAAGGAAATAATTAACTAAGAGATACTATGACAAGAAAATGAAGGATTTCTTTGAACTCAATCTTGGGAGTATGACCATAGATGAGTATGAAAGGAGGTTTTTAGAGCTGTTGAAATATGTTTCCTTCATCAAGGATGAAAAAGTTAATATTCATAGATATTTGAGTGGGCTTCCATATTTTATCATTGATAGGATACAATACGATGATCCTAAAACATTGGAGGAAACTATAAGAAGGTCTAAGTACCTTTATGATCATCATAAAGGGAGAACAAATTACAAAAAAGTTTGGGAAGCCAAGAAGAAAAGAAAGATGGAACAAAGGAAGAAGGGAACTAAGCCACCATTCTTCAGAAATAACTCTTAGGGATAACCAACCTCTAAATAATACAAAAATGATAGAGACAATGGGACAAAATCCAAGGAAACCACCTATTCAATGTTGGGGTTGTACGGGAGATTACATGTAGAGATATTTCCCTCAAAGAAGTGAAAAAGTGAGGATTTTTCACAATGTGTAGCAAGCTTAAACAATGGAGGACATGGGAAGAAGTGTACTTAAGATCTACACAACTTTAGAAAATAAGAAGCTAATTTTCAATAACACATGATTGAAGTAGAAGGTATGATCAATAATCAAACCATTTCTATTTTAATTGATTCAAGAGGTAGTCGTAGTTATCTAGATCCTAAGATGGTGGAAAGATTTCTTTTTACATGAAACAAGTTTGGAAAACCTTGGATGGTGCATCTAGCTACTGGAGCTAAAAGAAAAATTAATGAGATGGTTAAGGCATGCCCAATGAACATGGATGGACTAAACACCAATGAAGATTTGAAAATCATACCTTTAGGTTCCTATGAATTCCTAATTGGTATGGATTGGTTGGACCAACACGATGCTTTCCTAGACTATTATAACAAGGAATTTACCTGCTTGGATGAGGAAGGAAACTTAATAATAGTAAAAGGAATTTCCAGAGTAGTAACTGTTAGATAAATTTCATCGTTGCAGTTGAAGAAAAGTTACAGGAAAGGGTGCCAAATGTTTTTTGCACAGATGGAAGAAACAACTAAAGATATGGAGTCAAATATTGAAGACTATGCAGTCCTGAAAAAGTTTGAATATGTATTCAAGGAAATACCATGATTTCCACCCAAAAGAGATATTGATTTCTCTATCAATCTGATGCGAGGAGCAACTCCAATATCTAAGACTCATTAAAGGATGAGTACACCTAAAATGAAGGAAATGCAAATAAAACTTGAAGAGATTATGAAGAAGGGGTATATACGCCCAAGTGTGTCACCTTGGGGTGCCTCAATATTGTTTTTGAAGAAAAAGAATGAAAATTTGAGACTTTTCATAGACTTTAGACAGTTGAACAAGGAAAATGTGAAGAACAAGTATCCTTTTCCAAGGATAGATGACCTCTTTGATCAAATGAAAGATGAAAAAATATTCTCCAAGATTGATCTCAGATCAGACTATCATCAACTAAGAATTAAATAATAAGACATCAAAAAGATTGATTTCAGAACAAGGTATGGCCATTATGAGTTCACAGTTGTGCCATTTGGGTTAACAAATGCACCAATTGTCTTCATGTTTCTCATGAATAATATATTCATGAATTACTTAGAAACGTTTGTCATTGTCTTCTTGAATGACATTCTTATATATTCTAAGTCTGAAGAAGAGCATCAACAACACTTGAGAATGGTGTTACAGGTATTGAGGGAGCATCATTTGTATTCAAAATTGAGCAAGTGCTCATTTACCATAACCAAATTCTTTATTTGGGCTATATCATTTCAGAGAAAGGAATAATAGTATATCCAAAAAAGATAAGGGCTATGGAAGGATGGCCATCGCCAAGGAATGTCTCAGTGGTGAGATCATTCATGAGCCTTGCAGGTTACTATAGGAGATTTATTGAAAGATTCTCAAGTATTGCACACCCAATTACTTTGTTTCATAAGATGGGTGTGAAGTTTGAGTGGACACAAGATTGTGAAACAAGTTTCCAACACATAAATAATTTATTAACAAGTGCTCCAATACTAAGGATTGTTGATCCAAACGAAAATTTCATTATATGAACTGATGCATGTAATGAGGTACTTGGTGGAGTCCTTAGTCAGAATGGATATGTGATGTGCTATGAATCAAGTAAGATGAAGGAGCATGAAAGACATTATGCTACTCATGATTTGGAGTGGGAAGACATATTGCATGCCTTGAAGATGTGGAGGCACTATCTCATGAGGAAAATATTTGAGTTGAGGACAAACCATAGTGGTCTAATATATTTGTTTGGAAAACCAACTCTTAATGCCAGGAAAAATAGTTGTTTATATTTTCTCAGTGAATATGACTTTGAGATTAAGCATATAAAAGTAAAGAGAACCAGGTAGTTGATACACTCAGCAGGAGGATGCATGATATGCATGCTATAAGAATTAGCATGTACCAATAAAATTTGAAGGATAGAATTCTAGAAGCTATAAAATCATATCAAAAGTACATGGAGGTAAAGGATTAAAAACTTCAGCAAGGTAAATTACAACATAAATTTGAAGACTTTAAGCTGGAAAATGATGAAATTATCAGATACAGAAGGATAATTTATGTGCCAAATTCTCGGGAATTGAAAAATACAATATTGGGAGAAATGCATAATGTACCTTATGCTAGATATCCGGGTTACCAGAAAACTATTGCAGCCATCAAGAGACAATATTATTGGCCAAGCATGAAGAAATAAGTTGTTGAGTTTATTGCCAAGTGTTTGGCATGTAAAAAGGTCAAGGCTGAGCATAGACACCTAACCGGTTTGCTACATCCATTTCCCATTCCTGAGTGGGAGTGAGAAGTTGTAACAATGGATTTTATTACTAAACTACCAAGAACTAGCAAGAAACATGATTCTATCATGGTAGTGGTGGAAAATATTACTAAAGCTACCATTTTATTCCAGTGAAGATTACTTATAATACAGTTAAAATAGTTGATATTTATTTGAAAGAAATAGCTCGATTACATGGAATACCTTGGGGATCATTTTGAGGATGGAAAATTATATTAAAATGTAGAATCCGGGGCTAATATTACTAGTCCTTAATATGAAAAATGTGAAATGTTTAACGATACTGTTGTAAAAACATTCAAATTCACAAGGATTTTATATAGTTTCTATAAAATTTTGGCAATTATTAATGTAAAATAATTTTATTCTATGGAATTTGGATGAATCGTTTTTAGAAAAAATGGAAATTGATGAATCTTTTTTTGAGAAAAAACATGGAAAATTATCCCACTTGTGAAATTTAGCCCTTAAAATCATCTATGGAATGACCAAAACAATTGTGTCTAACAAAGATCCAAAATTTACATCAAATTTTTGGAAATTATTGTTCAAGGGATTTGGAATAAATATGTATTTTAGCACAACTTATCATCCAGATTCGGATGGACAGACATAAAGGGTAAATCAAGTAATATAATATATGTTAAGGATGTATGCCATGGATAAACCATCCAAATAGGAGGATTATCTACAATTGGTAGAGTTTTCTTACAACAGTGGGTACCAAGCATCCCTGAAGATGATCCCATTTGAGACACTCTATGGAAGAAAATGTAACACACCAGTGAGTTGCGACAATCCAAAAGACCATGGAATTGTTGGGTCAGAACTACTCAAGGAAATGGAAGAGAAGATGATGAAAATAAAACATAATTCAAAGGTTGCATAAGATAGATATAAAAACTATGCAGTTAAGGGCATAACTCATAGGGGATTTAATGTGGGTGACCATGTGTTCCTGAAAGTAAAAGTCAATAGAAGTTCTGTGAGATTGAGAATTTGTTTAAAGAACAATATTACCAACTTAACGAGAACTTTGTCGAGTTCTCGTTTTTTCAAGGGTCTCATTTTTTACCTTTTTTTTAAAAATGGTGCTACTAGTAGCACCCAACTTTGTTTTTAGGTAATATTTTTGTATTTTAAATTTTTTTATTCATAATATTTTTTTAAATTCTTATTTTTGATCTATTTTCAAATATTTTTTTTTTCTTTTTATTATTTTCAATTGTGTTTTTAGTCATTTTTCCATGCTTATTTCAATCTTAAAAATATTTTTTACCATTTACTTTTTTGAAATTAAGATTTTTTATATAATCGTGTCTCCTTAATTAATTCATAGTTCCATACTTTTAAATATAGTGGAAAACATCATTTTTAACACATTGTTTACCTTTACTTCAATACATAGAAAATAATTGTAGTGAAATAACACTATTTTTGAATATTTAGCGAAAAAATATAATTTGATTTTTTTTTTGATAAATTAAAAAAAAAACTAATAAAGAAAAACAATTGAAATTAATAAAAAAAATAAATATTTAAACCCAAATTTATATTAAAAAAGTAAAAATAAAAACTTATTAAACTAAAGAGGGAAAAAAAAAATTATATATAAAAACTAAAAGAAAATGACCAAAAAAAATTTAAAAACTATAATAGTCATTTACATTTAATATATAAAGTATATAGATAGTTTATATGACATGAGAGGGTAGGGGACGATGTCAGGCATGGCTTCCTCTCCCCCGCGGGCCCCCGCGGGCCCAGAGGGGTTGGGGCGATGCCCGATATTGCCCCATCTCCCCCACGGGCCCATAGGGGTTGGGGCGATTCCCGACATCATCCTAGCTCCCCTGCGGGCCCACAGGGGCTGGGACGATGTCCATTGGCCTCCCGTGTCATATATATGAGACTTATACGTATGTGTGTGTGTGTGTGTGTGTGTGTG
>SNQJ01S0195940.1:0-15079 GCA_010110895.2 Picea sitchensis
CTATAAGACCCATCTCTTCTCTTTAAAGTTCAAGCTAATAAACTACACTAAATTTTTCAAGGCATATTTTTCAAGAATGAGTACAATTTCATAGAAAACATTGGGCTATTGGCTAACAATGCATTTAAATGTGATAATCTCACATACCTTGATAAAATCCGAAAATAGGCAGAGATTCATTAAACCCTTAAAAACCCCACAACTCAAATAAATATAAAATAAATAAAATCAAAGGCTCAAAAATCCAACATATGATCCCATGAATGTATTAAAATCCTAAAATAAACACCCACATATATGTGTTGAGAAAAAATACAGTAAACTTGTTAAGCCCTAAATATTGGCACATTACCTCTTAATTGGGGCATATTACATTAGTATTGTTATTTTATTTATGTCGACTTGGATCCATTAGTTGTAATTGTAACTCATAGTCTCCTATATATACCAAGGAGACCTTTTCATTTGGAATCATCTTGTATTTATAAATTTATGTGGTGTATAAGGAGGTTGCCCCCTAAAAGAGGCTTATTATATGAAATTCTCTCTTTGTCAAGGAGTTGAGTACTTATTCTTAGGTTTTTTATGCTATTTTGATATTTGGTTCTTAACATTTGGTATCAGAGCTCAAGGTCTTAGGGTTTCACTGCTTCATCTGAAACACCTTGGAATTTTCATCATAACGTTTTTCCCCTGAGGATGATCCAAGGAGGATGATCCAATTCCCCTACTCTCGGCTGTGCCAGAATTGCTCCAAGTGTTATAGTTGATGCATCTATATCCACATGGAATGTCTTTTCCCAATCCAAGAATACTAGAATAGGTGTTGTGGCCATTTTTTCTTTTAGAGTGTTCAAACCTTGCTGATAGTCCTCATTCCACTGAAATTTAGTATCTTTCTTTAACAGTTTCTCCATTGGCGTAATGATCTATGCATGCCCTTTTATAAATTTTATGTAGTAGCCTGTATGTCCCAATGTCGCTCTCAACTGGTGCACTGATTTTGGTGGTGGTAAATTGACAATCATTGTAATCTTGGTCAGATCTACTATCAATCCTTGTTTGCACACTATGTGTCCCAAGAATATTCCAAAAGGTGTCCCAAAGATGCACTTCTTGATATTCAATGATATTGGACAATGTCTGGATCTTTCCAACATAAGACTTAACACCTCCACATGATTCTTTAGTAGATTGGATACATTTCAATCACCCAGATACACTTCTAGCAATTGTTGTATGAACTCCTTAAACACAACTATTACTACCCTTAAAAATATGGTTGGTGCATTCTTTAGCCCAAAAGGCATGACTGTGTACTGGTAGGAACCCAATTCTGTGGAAAAAGTGGTCATGTACCTGTCTTCTTGAGCTATCTTGATTTGATGGTAACTTGAGAATCCAACTGTAAATGAGTATGCTTTGTGGCCTCCTACATTCTCTAATATCTCATATGTGAAAGCATTAGGGAAAGGGTCATGTAGGAAATCATCATTCAGTTTTCTCATGTATACACAAATCCTTATCCCCTCTTGTTTCTTTTCTTGCACTACCATAGGGCTTAACATTCAAATTCTTCCATTGGTTCTATGATTCCAACTTCTAACATTCTATCAATTCCTTCTTTCACTTTCTTCTTATATATTGGATTCATTCTATACGGTCTCTGTCTGAAAGATATAGCCTCAGTTTTGAGAGGCATCTTCATCTCTCCTAGATCTCTTGTTATGCCTTTCATATCTATAAACGTTGTTGGGAATAGGTCACTATACTCGCGCAGTAACTATGTGATTCATTCCACTATTTGTTCATCCCAATAGTCTCCAATGCTGACCATTTTGGGATTTTCAGTTGTCCCAATGTTGACTTTCTTCACCTTGATCGATGCAGCAAATGCTTCTGATTCTAGAGATGGACCTTTCACCTCTCTTTCACCTTCAACTTCTATAATATGAATATTGCATGGGTCATCCTCACCTGGTGCTTCTTCTTCCACATGATAGTATGACAGTAGTTCCTTAACTTTCTGTCTGTTCTATTGTTGATACTCTATTATAAGCTCAACCTATGGTTCATCGAAAAATATTACCCCTCTTATATGTTTGAGTGCTAAATCCATGTTGGGGTTCTCATGTTCAAATGAGAAAGTGACTATAAAATTTTGTTGTAATGTTGTCCATTCTGCAGTGCCTCTGTGTAGTTCTTAGTCTACACACCAGTTTATTAGAATTCCTTCCAATGTGTGGATGAAGTGATGGGGCCATTCCTCTGGTGGTGTCATCTTTCATAGTGTATGCACTCCAAGTTTTCTACTGGTGTCCCCTTTCCATCATACCTTTTCATCCCAATGCTCCCCTGCTCTATGTTGAATCTAATGCACACTAGTCACTTACATTGGTACTGGTCCCTAACTGTCTCTTTATGCGCACTCCACCATCTTGCAAGTGTTTCCTTGAATGAAATGTTTAGGGCTAAGAGCCTCTGATTCTCTAACACTTCATCTTCATATCTTGTTAGGAATTATTCTAAGTCATTCACCCCATGAAAACCAAGAGGTTCTCTTATCTTTGTACCCACCCATCTTACTGCGTGGTCTATTCTTGCACACCTTCTTGTGGATACTTCATGTAATCTTTGTTGTCAATTCTCCAAGCATGTATTCGAGTCAGAAGCACATGATGTGATACTCCTCCAGCTGAGTATTACATCTGTATTTGGGTTGAAATAATATTCTTCACACGCAGTGGTTCTGTACAACTCATTGATTTCCTCCAAATCCAAAAAGGTCGGTTCCACAAATATTTCGGCTTCGGATGGATCTAAGGGTGCAATGACCGGTATTCCCCTAAATAGAAGGTCATCTTCCTTGTCCTCAAGTTGATTATGGTCTGGTTATCAAATGCCAAATCCAACCCAAGTAATGCTAGATAAGGTGTTGTACCATCTACTATTTCTATTACTTCAAAATCTTCCTTAGTGTGCACTCCATCCAAATCTATTATCACACCCTTAAGCCTCCCAATTGGTAGAACTATGTGCTGGTTTAATAGATTAAGTTGAACCGGTGAGTAGCCTAACATTGGCTCTCCCATGTATTCTTCAGTAAGATATTTAATTAAGATTTGAGGTCCAATATAACATCTCCCATGTTGAAATATCTGATATTAGCATTCAATCTAAATTCCCTTCTTGTCCTCCTTCTTGCATGGAGGTGATTGATTGTTATTTGTTCCGATTTCCCCATAGTGTTTGTGTTACATCTATCTAGCAGATTCTATAAGATTGTGATAGATGATAGATCTTTGAATAATTGAACACAATAGTGAAGAAAAGTTTTGATATTGCTTACTTGGTCCCCAGGGTGTACTTCCCTCGTGTGGTCCATTGTTGACGACATTTCATACATGGGTATGTATTGAGTATATTGCAGGGAAGATGTAGACACCACATTCTCTTTGATAAAATCTTTTTTGGCTTCTTGGAAAGTTTCCTTCTCTTTCCCCGCATCGAACTATTTATGTGGTTCAGTATGTGTCTTCACCCATTGGTGTTGTGCTGGATCTTGTTGTACTACGTCAGCTCCTGTATTAGTTCCTCCATGTATAACTATGTTGATATTTATTCCATCATCCCTCTCCTTTGCAGAAATCCACTAAACATTCTGATTGTTCTAATTCCTCTTTTCTTGAATCTTTCCCAATAATGTTGGATAGTACTCTGTATCATGATCTGTTGCGCAACAATACATGCATGTCGCCAGTGAAAGTGGAAATTCTCTTGCATAATGTCCTGGTTGTTAGTAGTTATGCAATACCACTGGACCTCTGCCTCTTCCGAATCCTCCTATACCTTGTCCTCCACCTCTGTATCCATTTCGATCTCCTCGCGGTGCATTGTACTGAGGCACTTGATTGTACTGCGCAGGGTTATACTGTGGTTGTGAATTATTATACTAAGGATGCACAATGTTGTACTGTTGTTGTGCATTATTATATGGAGGTGGTACCTAGTTAAATTGAGGTGTAGCTTTCCCTGTAATCATTTCTACATGCACCATATAGGTATCTGACATTCTCTCCCGCATCAAGTCCATTGTCCTACAATATTTATCATCATGACCCATTGATCTGAAAAAGTTGCAATATGAACTCTTAGGTATTGTATGATACTTCTACATCATTGGACAATGATATGGATCCTTTCCATGTGTTTTATAGATATCGCACCATAGTCCTCGTGTTGGCAAAGTGTTTGGTATCCCTGTTGCCATGTACTGCGCGAAAGTTGGGCACTCATTCTTATGGTGTCCTTGTGTTTTGCATGTGGTACCAAACAAATTCTCTTTTCTCTTTTCCCCTATTCTGGTTTAGTTGTAACGTGAGGTTCTTCAGATCCTCCTTCAACTCCTCTATTGTTGGATCTGTCTTTTGGTACTAGTTCTCTTCAAGTTGTAGGGATACCTGTAGAGCCTTTGCCTGCATTGCATGCATTTGAAACTTACGCTGCCTCAAAGAGTACTTGAGATATGGTAATAGGGAGTTCACAAAGAGATTTCTATGCTTCATATCAATCATGACATACTTTAGCTTACCTTTAAGACATTTAAACCTCTAATCGATCTCCCAAACAAAATCTACTGGTTTTTGTCTGATTTCAATCATCTCATTCATGTACTGATCCTATGATCTAGGATTCTGAAATTCATTTATAAGTAGCTTATTGAAATCTTCAATCGTCCTTGTTGTTCCTGGTGGATTGTTTTCATCTAAGCTCATGTACCAATCCAGTGCATGGTCTCTTAGCGTGATAGCTAATTGCATAAGTTTTGTATCCTCATCTGTGATTTGCTTTTCTCTCCAAATCTTCTCACATATAAACAAGTGCTTTTCAGGATCCTTTGATGTTTCTCCCTTGAATTCGGGTAACCTGATGGTGGGATCATGTCTTGCATCTTGAACAACAATGAACTACGACCTCCATGTGGTGTATATACTTGACTACTACTTCCTGAACTGGCTCCTCCAGTCGCTGCTCCTTGGTTGGGTGCACTTATTGCTATATTTATTCCACTAAAATTCGGTTGTCTAAACGATGGTGTTCTTTCTGGTGTATTAGTTTCACATGGGTTTATGGGTTCCACACTAACACTGACATGGATGGAATTACTGCCTTTTGTTCCTACCCTTGGACCTTTTTTATTTCTTTCATATGTTGTGTGCAATATTTCCTCAATCTACTCCATAGTACGGAGATCTTCTACCTCTTCTTCATCACTTTCCAAGCCCTCTCTCTCTGCTATGGATCTCTTCTTATTATTCATCTTATATTCGTAGGGTAATCCACTGTGCATTTTTCCAGCTGTTTCCATGATCTGATCTTCCTCCATCATGATTGGGTCCAAGGCCTCCTCCTTCCTTCCTTTATCCATTTCTTCCTCCATTTCTTCATCTCTTGTCAGTGCTTCCCCCCTTCCCCCATGCACACAGGGAAGTTTAGTTGTCTGACTCCATAGTCATTACACCTTTGTTATACAATAATATCTTTATGGAAGTATACAAAGATTTAATATACCTTCCTTGTTGTCCTCTTAGAAACTCTTTCTCTATTGCGTTGTAATACTTTGTAGTGTCTATTACAAATTTTGTGATAAATCCCGCAACAATATTGTCTAACAAGAAATCTATTGCGCGCGTGAATTTGTTATCAACTTGTTGTAACTGTGCGGTCTCCATAGGATTCCACCCTAGCTGTCTGATCCGATTTGTCACATGGTTGTATTTCAACCTCAATTTCCACTCCTGCAACACATGTGAGAAATCATAGAAAAATACTTCATGCAAGTCACTACATATGTACTTGTCCAGATATTTGTGTGGTGTTATTTTAGGGTTTTTGTTGTCTTTCTGCAAAAACTCCATCTCCTTTGTCTTAAACCATCTTTCGATCTCTACCTTTTTTGGATTCCACGGTCTGAACATTCCTTTCTATAGTTTCATTTTCTGTGTGATTCTTTCATGGATCCTACTCACTCAATCCCATGCAGTTTCAGCCGGTAATGGAACCATTTGTTGGTTACTACTCTCTCTTCCTACTTCTTGGGTTGACCCAAGTTTAGATATAAACAAGATTCCAACAAAACCCTCTAAAACTATCGGCCCTCCTGGTGAACTAGAAGGCAACACAACACACATAGTATACTACACAGTCTCACCCAAGATAGTTCGATGGGTGACTATAATGCTCAAGTGATTCCGGTCTGGGAATGAGTGGGGATCTGGGATTGTACTTTGTGATCTTCATTCATTTGGTATTTCATCCATCTATATTAAATACTCTGTTGTTCTTTGTTCATGCATGTAAATCAACATACCTAACTACTTCATCAAGACATTCATCTAAGATGTAACTATTAGCAGAAAATACATAGACAATAAGCACTTCACATAACACATGATCTACCTTGGTTCACCCCCTCTTGGGCTACATCCACAAATATTTGGGAGCTTAGGCTCTTTTACTATGGTTTTGTAATATATGGTGCCGTGCGCACTATAACTCTGTTTATAAGATCAAAAAATAGACTCCACGACCTTTGTGAGGCTGACTAGATCATACTAGGCTCCTCAACCTATGATCTAACCCTCAAGGTCTAGTTACTTTTCTCTTCCATAGCTCAACAACTTACAAAAATGTATCAGATCTTACAATCTTTTTCCTAGCTATGTAAAATAGTATTCTCTAACATGCTTTTCCCCAACCTATACCTCCTAGGTACTTATTTATACTTTTTATTTTCTTCTCAGTCATTACAATGTCTTACAAAAACCCTAACCCTAATGTGGTTAGGTTTCCCTACATGCATTCCTTGCATGCTTTCCTCCCACGTGTTGCTTTTCCTTCCAGCTGTACTTTTCTTCATTCTGGATTTTTCCTCCAAAAATAACATCTCCTCAAAATTAGGCCTGCGCCCAACAACAAGTCTAGAGCTCTAATCTAGCAGTCTAATCTAATTCTAACATCACACTCAAATAAAAAAGAGATTAAACAAACTAGAACAATTTGTCACCTAGGGAAGAAACTCGACATGGAGTGACCATATATCACTAATTAGGTCATTACTATATCCATTGGTGATTTAAAGCTATTGGAAAATTTAAAATGAGAGAAGACTAAGATGCGAAAATCAGTACAAGGGAAAAATTGAAAACCGGTATTGGTATAACAAACTAGTGCAAGAATTTATTATGAAAAAGATGAGACTAGGCATGAAAGATTACTATTCTAATTACTCTTTTTACTTGGGAATATAACTCTGTGATTCATTTACTCAATTCATATTAGAACATTGATTTCTACAGAAAAAAAATGTAAAGTAGAAACAAAACAATCTATTGAAAACTTTGCCATTAAAGGAGTATCAATACACTAAACACTTCTTGAGATTAGCAATTAATTTTTGTTTCTTAATTACGTCCACTACCTATTTTACAAGTGATATGTGATCTTGGAAAGTAGTAAATATTAGTATGTTATCCAAATATATAATTATGAAAGAATCTATAAATCCTTTAGTGAATCATTCATCAAACTTATAAAAGTTGCAAGTGTGTTACACAAACCAAAATACATAATTAACCATTCATGCAATCCCTATCTTGTCTTGAATATTTTCTTTCAAGTATATTTATATTTTACTCTCACTTGTTGAATAGCCTAAGTTTAGGTCCAACTTTGTGAAGAACTTAGCTCGTTGCAATTGATCCAACAAGTAACCAATCCTTGGCCATTGATATCAATTGTTGATGGTCATCTTGTTCAAGCCTTCATAGTCAATCAACATCTACCAATTTCCATTATTCTTGGGAATTATGATGATAGGTGACCCAAAAGGTGAAGTAATAGGATTTATGACTCCCTACTCCAATGGTTGTTGCAATTGTTTCTTCACTTCATATAAATATAAAATATATTTTCTATTTACTGCAATGTTAGGCAATGGAGATTTTGGCAACACTTGGATCACATGTTCACCTTCCGTCTTAGATGGAAAACCTTATGTTTTTGTTAAACTTCCTTTTAATAATATATCAATTGTTTCAACTACTACTTCTACTTTTTCTCACATTCCTCCAAACATGCATCTAATCTTCATATTACCTTATTCTTGTTGTTTCCCTTCTCTCAAAATCAACAATACAAACTTCTTATTTGTAGTAATCAACCTCCTAGCCTGGTGTGAACTTATCAATGAGATCTTTATTTTCTCTTGTGTGCATGGACATCCTTAGAAATACCATCCTTCATAAGTATGTATCACTAACCCTTGTTTTAGATATAACATCCCTAATATAGAGATAAGGAAACCCAAAAATCACTACATAAACATCCAATGTGATTAAATATGCTTCTACCTCATTAATGAATTTTACACTAATAGAAAATCTAAATTCACATTGCATTATGAATCTCAATTCCATATATTGTCTCACCCATCCCAATGGGTATGGATGAGGATGGTCATCCACCTCCAATCCAACATTCTCAACTAACTTCACTAAAATCAAATTTGACTACGATATATGGTCAAACAAGTAATCTACCTTATTTTTTTTAGTTGAATCTTAATGTGAAAGAGTTTAGTCATCTCTTTTTATTCCTTTGGACTAAGACTTTTCAAAGATACCCCTTTTGATCTTAGGTACTATTCACCTTACCTTCAATGTCTTAGTTTTTGTCCACCCTTTGATCTCCCTTTAAAACCGTCATTAAAGTCTTCTTATTCTTGTGTTGTTGTTTGGACCAAATAGGATGTAGTTTTAGCGACCCTCCTTTATGTGGTCATCAAAATTACAATGCTTATGATGCATTTTAGGGTTCTCAATGTTTGTTTTGCAACTACAACTATCTTCTTTCCTTTTCCTTTCCACCTTTTGGGTGACCTTGTAGATTTATCTATTTTGGCCCACAAAAATATTGGTTCTTCTTATCTCCTTCGAGGTATTGTGCATGCATACAATCCTCATTGATTGCATTCTATTTGAAACACATCACTTTTTTTTCCTGAGGTGATTATGCAAAGCTCCCAAGTACTTGATAAGCACTTTATGACTCCTAAGAGATATCTCTAATTGAATTTCTCTCTTTTTGAACTTAGACATGATGAATTTCTACATTCTTTATCATTGTCTCTATTTAAGGTGAATTCATATTATCTTTTGTTTCTCCTCATACCCAATAGGATAGATTTGTCACTTAATCATATCCTTAACAAACCCTAATATACTATTGTTGGTTCATTACCAAGTCTTCTAGTAGTGGAACCACTTTCCCTCCCCATCAAAGCATGAAATTCTAACTCCAACTAAGAAAAAGAGATTATTTGTTCTCCACTAACCTCATGCACACTAAAATAAATGTCTAGTTGTTGCAACCATTGACTCAATTTCAAGATATCTATCTCACATACATATGGATTGATGTCAATCTTTGTCTATACATATAATGGTGCTTGAGTCTTGTTGAAACTTATTTTTCTTCTTATTCTTGTGCACCAAAGTGGCATCCAAATCGATGAAAACAAGTTTCATATCAATTATTCCCCAAGCCAACTGAGACATGTGCATGGCCATTTGAGCCATTAGGTCCTCCAAATGGGGAATCATATGATTATTATAAGTGAGTGTCATATAGTAACAACTTCAAGCTTCAAGGGAATTAACTCTCCACCTTCTTGCAACATTCTCACTCTAATCAATATTCATGGTTGACTCCCCCCCTTAATTTCAAGAACTATTCTCTGAGACCAATTGGAACCATAATCCAAAGGTCTATGGGCAAACATTTCACCAACATAGGTAATATTTTGAAACAATAAAAAGTATAGTAAAAAAGCTATAATAACCAGTTGTGCATTAATAGTTACTATGTTTTATTTAAGAAGTTTATGCTAACATATTTAACAATGAAATCAAACATTAAAAAATAACATAAGATATGCCCTAGAGAAACCCAATTTGGAAAAACTCTAGCTTCAACGTGGCTTTGTTTCTTTTTTTATTATTAATGGTGCTCTTATAATTACAAGGCTCCTGGTTATAAACACAAGAAATGCAATGTACAATGTTAATGAAAAACTGACTATAATAAGATCTCTTCCATGAACTAGTCCATCATCTCATGTCTAAGTAGATCTCTCTGGTCTTTTAGACAGTGCCAATCTGACATTAACCCAACCTATGGATGATCTTCTATATGAATTTATGTCACCTCCTCACTAGTCAAACCTTCAGTGAAACCTCTAATAGCATCTTATCAATCCATCCCCTCTTCCAAGTTCCATCTCAAACCTTTCCTTTTATTCTTGCTATCCTAGGTATGTTGAAGGTTAATGACATTTCCATCCATTTCTAGAATAACGCCCCATGTTATAGCTATAATTCCCTACAAATTTTCTTCAATGCTTCATATATTGCACAAATCAAGCAATATTGTTCCTTTCTTTGACTACCACTTCAAATATTGTGATTGATTAAAGGTTCCCTGTATCAACACATGGAAGAGCCATGTTTCCTACCAACTAGGCATCAACCTACTTTGTCTTGAGGCACCCATGCTTTATGTTATGATGAAGTATGGATGCGGAGATAAGAATGACACATGATATGCATGCATTGACCTCCACAAGCCTTTAGTTTTGGAGTGAAGCACAAAATCAGACTCTGCTTCGTCTGTTTCCCTTCCTTTGCATACACTATCCTTTGCATGCATCAAAATTATGCATACCCTTAAACTTTGTGGAGTTTCAAGTGTAGAGATACAATCTCCCATGTAACCCCTTTCCTCTATGCACATAAAATCTCCATGCACCTAAAAACTCTAGATAACTACTATGGAGTGTGGAGCTAGTATTATGCTTTGCATAACCAATTACCTCCACATCAATATAACATGTCACATTCTTTCTTTTCCTTAACAAAAAAAATTCAAGTCTTTTATCCTATGTCTTCTTTGAAGTGAAGAGAAACAAGCTCTCCTCCTTTTTTCCATGCCTCCATATGATCTAAAGTTTTTCCTTCCAAAAGTTTCCATGAACTTTTGAGACAAAATAATAAACTTTCAACAAAAATTCTAAAACATGTTTCAAACACAAAAATTCAAAAAAAAAAAAGGAACACAAAATTAATCAAAAAATTGATCACTTAACTATTCAATTCTTCATGAATCCATTCAAATCACAATATACCTTCAATATTATATTTCCTATGCACTATATGTCCCCTCCCTAATTCACCTTGCTTTTGTAAGCTCATAAGCTCAAGTCAATAAATCATTCCTTATCTCATTGTGAAGCCACCAAATAAAGGAAACATGTATGTGATGCTAACACAAGCAACAAACCAAAAACTTCATACATCCTCTTCATTGTTTTTGAACATCCTCTTATGTTTTAAGTGAACATATAATATATTGGTTGATAAGATCTAATGAAGTGAATAGTCTCATAAACTAGAGTGGTTGTATTTTTACATGTTCATTTATGCATTTTTGTCATTTTTAACATTTTAACATTAACATAATTGGTTCATAAATTTTCACTCATTTTTGTCATTTTTAACATTAACATAATTGGTTTATAAATTTTCAAATGGTGACACAATAATGCCAAACAATTTCAAAAGAAGCCTAATTGTGTTGATAAGATATAAAGACATGGTAGTGTTGTAATGCAAATGTAAATAGTATGGATAATATTCAATGATGGAAAAGTTAAATAACATAAAGTCTTTGTCAATATTAGTGAGAACAAGGTGGATGTTTTTGTTATTAATAATTTTTTTTTAAGTAATGGAGAAAAAATTTAAATGGGTTTTTACATATTTATGAATCAGGTTTTTTTATAAATTCAAAAGAATTTTAAAAAATATCTATGTATGAAAAGAGTCAATATGAAATTTAGGAAAATGACTTTTTATGGAAAATTTAAAGCATATTTTATATATTTATCTCAGTTTATTTATATAAAAAATATTTTTTAATAAAATACTTACGTGATGAAACAAATATTTATAAAATTATTTAATTAAATTTTTTGTTAATTATATATATGAAATTAATAAATATTCATAAATTAATTTGATTAATTTTTTATTTAGTAATTTTTAATAAAATTAATAAAAAATTTATTTAATTTTTTTTAATATTGAATGAGTTTATAGATAATCAAATAATTACTCAACTCCAAGTTATCAATCAACCCACCTGCAATGAAAAACTAAAGAATAATCTTAGGAATAATTTTATGAAACTATATATCATTAACTATTTTTAATATTTTTATATTCCAAAAGCATTGTTTGAATGGATAATAAATAGATAAAATCCATATTGAAAAATTGACTTACACCCATAAAAAAACTAATGAACAATCTTATACACATGCAAATTAATTTTATCAAACTTCTTTATGTCGAGGATACCGTTCTTATGGCAAGGAGTCCCCATGATCTTAAAAACCAAGTAAGAATCCTCAAGGATTTTTGCTCTAATATGGGTATGACTATTAATACTGATGAGAGGTCATGATTATTAATTCCAATAATATCCCTTATGATACCTTTGTATATGAAAACAACAACTTGGAGGAAGTGATTTCATACAAATATCTTGGAATTGATATTCACCACAAGCTCAATTGGAATTATAGCATTGAGAAAAGGATTATTGGGGGATGGAAAGCTTATTTTGGGCTTGAAAACAATTGTAAATCAGTTGATATTTGGAGTTGGGATAAGAAGAAACTTCTCTTTGAGACTCTTGTTACACCTGTTATTCTTTATGATGTGAAGTGTGGGGTTGTAGTATCTCTCGTGAATCTTGGAGAAAGATAGAGCAAATACAAAAGAATTTTATAACCTATATTCTCAAAATTAAAGGAAATATGCCCTATCCCATCCTCCTTGTAGAAACAAGCCTCTTCCCCATTGAGAGCATGGCTATGACTAGATACCTAATGTATAAGAACAAGTTAAACAACATAGAAGACAAGAGTCTACCTAAAATTTCTTCAAAATCAAGTCATAATCACCATCGAATCAAGTGAGGATGGCATAAAAATGCCCGGTCTTGGCTAAACTATTAGGGAATCATGGAAGAAACCATTTTGCAAATAAAGATACTATTAAAAAAAACGAAAAATCAAAATTCAAGGAAAAAATGTGGTGTGATAAAGAGTTAGAGGAAAAAAGAAAATTAAGGTATTATAAATATGTAATCAACCCTAATCTAGAATATCAAAATTATCTATTTGTTTTTCCAAGTGTAAAGAAAAAAATAAGCATTGCTAAGATAAGAACAAATTCTCACGAGCTCCATAGTGAAACTGGGCATTGGTCAATTCCTAAAATGCCATGGGATGAAAGAGTCTGTCACCTTTGTGACACTAAGAAGGTTAAAGATGAAAAACACTTTCTCTTAGATTGTCCAACCTATACCCATATTAGATCTCATTTTCAAAATATTGATCACACTACCAACCTTCATAGCCTCTTAACTAAACAAAAGTATGGTGATCTTGGAAATCTTCTCTTAATGTTTTTCGAGCACAGAAACAAAATTCTAAAGAATCACAAGTAATCACTTACCCTCTTAAGATCTGATAGACCAATTAGGTCTTAGTGGAAGTTCATCATCATCATCATACCACTAACATTATTTTTCAAAATTTGACTACGTAAAACCTAATGGACCATCTTATACACCTACTCAGATCGATTTTATCAAATTATATATGTAACAAACTATTTTTAAATTCCGAAAAGACTGCTTGTCGTTCAAATTCCTCATCTGACCCATGTCGTGTATTACTGATATTTTATGAAGTTACACTGAGCACCCCATATATGATTTGTTCACACTCATGCATCCATTCAATCTAATAAATGGTTTAAGGGTTTTTATTATAGCAACCATGTTACAACTTCCTCGCAGAATGACGACCGATACTTATTTTATTGTTCACCTTCATAGAATTTACATCTCAAAGATTTTTCTCACTCTTATCTTGTAGCAGAGATTGAGATCTGATTATTGATAGACAATTGAATTGCCTTTTCTAAGTGAAGATTCGAAGTGAATTCTGAGACGTGTGAGAATAATAAAGAATTGAAAGTCAAAACGAGCGACGCCTTTGATTTATGTGCATCTATGGTAATTGGAACATTGCTTCGTCTCTATTTATAATCAGTTAATCATAATATTTCATGTTTTTAATATATNTCTTAGATTGTCCAACCTATACCCATATTAGATCTCATTTTCAAAATATTGATCACACTACCAACCTTCATAGCCTCTTAACTAAACAAAAGTATGGTGATCTTGGAAATCTTCTCTTAATGTTTTTCGAGCACAGAAACAAAATTCTAAAGAATCACAAGTAATCACTTACCCTCTTAAGATCTGATAGACCAATTAGGTCTTAGTGGAAGTTCATCATCATCATCATACCACTAACATTATTTTTCAAAATTTGACTACGTAAAACCTAATGGACCATCTTATACACCTACTCAGATCGATTTTATCAAATTATATATGTAACAAACTATTTTTAAATTCCGAAAAGACTGCTTGTCGTTCAAATTCCTCATCTGACCCATGTCGTGTATTACTGATATTTTATGAAGTTACACTGAGCACCCCATATATGATTTGTTCACACTCATGCATCCATTCAATCTAATAAATGGTTTAAGGGTTTTTATTATAGCAACCATGTTACAACTTCCTCGCAGAATGACGACCGATACTTATTTTATTGTTCACCTTCATAGAATTTACATCTCAAAGATTTTTCTCACTCTTATCTTGTAGCAGAGATTGAGATCTGATTATTGATAGACAATTGAATTGCCTTTTCTAAGTGAAGATTCGAAGTGAATTCTGAGACGTGTGAGAATAATAAAGAATTGAAAGTCAAAACGAGCGACGCCTTTGATTTATGTGCATCTATGGTAATTGGAACATTGCTTCGTCTCTATTTATAATCAGTTAATCATAATATTTCATGTTTTTAATATAT
>SNQJ01S0195941.1:6717-17462 GCA_010110895.2 Picea sitchensis
TACTCTAAACTATCTAATCTAACTAAAACTAACTATTAAAACAAACTAAACTAATCTAACTAAAAAGGAAATAAAACACGCTAATAAACTAATCTAACTAAAACTAACTGTAAAACAAACTAAACTAATCTAACTATTCTATATACACAATCTACTAACTAATTAACTACCTAACTACTAACGGAAATATAACTTATTCACAAAATGTACATTATCTACAATTTACAGATTCGAATAAAACCTGAAAAACTCATTAATATTCTGTCCTAAGGCAGAGAGAAATATTTTTTGTTGATTTTATAATTTTATGAACAGAAATAAAACAAAACTAACTAAACTAAACAACTAATATACTAATTCTAACTACAAATCTAACTAAACATATATCTAACTAAACTAATAATATCATTCTAACAAATTAACTAACAAATAAATCACAAACTGACCTGGAGAAACGCTCCAGCTTTGTCCTGTGTATGATAATTGTCTTAGTTGATCGGAAACCCGCACCGAATTGTCCAGGAACTCGTCGTAAACGATAAGCTACAGTGCTCTTACAATATGATTACAGGACAAACAAGACATAAAAATTTACAACAATCTTATGATATATGAATCTAAACAGTTAGATAAACCGGTATGCAAAGATCTATACGAAATAATTCAATTGATGAAGAAGAGAAATCTGTCATTCATTAACTGAACTAAGTAATTGCTTTATTTTTTAAAGTAATGAAAGAAATCAGACTTGGATCACAGTAATTAAATCATATCATTATGTGATAGACTATGATAGCTAAAGTAGTCTATAATCAATTACAAATGACATGCATAAACTTGAAACAAAAGATTGATATTATGAAAGTGAAAGCTATAGCAGAACATCAACTTCTGTCTTAGTTTGTATTAAAAATCCATGGCTTGGTTCTCCCACAAATGAGGATGATCCTTATTACAAATAATAATAAGTATTTATAGGTTTTCCACAGGGTAAAACCTCCCTGTGGATGTTATCAAAATTGTTTACATAAAATCTGGGAAGATATCCCAAGTTTAACTAAACTAGGAACCTACAATAAAACTAAAATACACAAATATTCCCCTAGCATGTCCAACATATCCCATGCAATTCGAATTTACCTGAAAGGGTAAAAAATGGACAAGTTAGAAGGATCCTTTATTAACAAAATAATAAAAATCTAATGCTATAGACTAGCTACAGAATCTTGCGATTCTGTAGCTGGTCTAAATAAGACACAGAATCCGTATTGAAATCGATTGAAAATATTTTAAAGAATTAAATTCAATTAATATCCAATATCTATTTGAAAACAAATCAATCAATTTGAAATTGTTACACCATTCGAAATCAAACAGGATCAAAATTAATCAAATAGTTACAGAGATATGCGTACTTTGTTTCTTTTGTTACCATAAAATCGAATGAACATAATCATAACCTATAGTTGTGAAATCGTTTGATATCAATTTGAAACTGATATAATCAACACAAATCGTGGACAATTGTTATGTTGCCTTATCAACAGAAGATACGGTCGAATCAAACAATATCATTTTCAAATCGTTATAATTGTAATGACATAGCAAATGATTCATGCCACGAGTGGATTAACTCAAACTGGTGCGAAGATCAACTCCAATAATAAGATCAATTAATTGGTAACAGAATTCATAAGAATTATCCAATCGTTTGTTATTGCAAATTGGGCAAACAAGATCGATTGACTTTGATCAAAATCGTTCCATTCAAACAAATTATAACCGGATTTGATAGAGATAACCTGGGTTGACCATTTCATTTTACAAATCGAACAGAGCAGTAATTATAATACAACTCCAAATCAAAAAACAATCTTTCCAACTCGAGATATGGGATAATCCAATCAGAATAAGAGCGAATTGAACATTTAAGGTTTTAATATAGTTATTACGAATCAAAACCATTCCACGATTCGGGCATATTTGCATAGGCTTAAATGAGAGCATTGTTTTCATACGAAACAGAGTATTTTTTTCCAAATTGAGACCGAACAGAGTTGTATTCTTGTTCTTAGAAGATTACATGACACGGCATATTACAAAATCGTAACAACCAAACTCATTGAAATCGTTGCCAATCACATCATACAAACCATAACGAAATCAAATCCAAACGTGATCGTATTCTAAATTGAGCATGAAAAACTTCCTGTTCATAGTAGATACAAAACAAATTCAACTGAAAGCAACCATCAGTTTCGTTAACTTAATCGAACAAACAAACAAATCAAATCCAAACAAAAACCATTCAAATCCAATAAAAATCTATCAATAGCTAAACTGGGAATGATCAAATCATGTATCCAAAACGAAATTCCATTTTATTTTTAGCAAAGAGAAAAATATGCAGGATGTTTAACATTATGATTGAGTCATTTTGAATGATAGAGATATTTGAAAATGAGATTCAAATCAATATATTAATCCTGGCCATTCACATAATTCAATTGATACGAAATTCATACCTGTATGACGAGCAGATGGCTTGGTCATGACAACTTGGAGTTGACAACGGCTGTGGCCGATTCAACATTCTTGAAAACGATGGAACCAGCAGTCCTCTGCTCACCATTAGTTGCCTGGAGCTTGTCTCTTTGGCTGGTCAATACTGCAACTTGATTTTCCAGCGATTGCATTTTCGATTGGATTATGGGAACGTCGATGTAGTATCGTTCCAACCATAAATCACATTGGTCACAGGGCGACCGTGTGGGTTTCGAAAACACAGGTGAGGGTTTGATTACATTTTCGAGGGTTTCGTTAGGCAATTTGATACCAGGGTAGCTTGGATTATTTCTTAGGTAAGGGGGAAGATTCATCACGAAATCATAAGGTGGTTCAGGGCATAAACCCTATGAGTAAGGGTACTCACTAGCTAGAAAACATTCTATGTCAGAATCCGAATCCTCACTAAGGACGATGGGCTTCTACTCAACAAAGGGTTTAGGTTTATTCCTTGCCATCCTGGAAATAAGTCGAGCGTTCTTTTTACCCTTAGCAATAAAAGTAGGGTTTGCCTTGGTCTTTTTGCTAGCAGGCTTTTTAATAGCCTTAGGTTTCTCTGCTACAACGTCTGGTAAGTCAACATCGGGGTCAGTCGAGGGTTTAGGATATGGAAATAGGACATGGAAGGGCACGGGTGGCTCGGCCTTAGATTCAGTAATCATAGGCTTGTCAACCTGGACAGGGTCTGTATCATCAAAACCATTTCGAACAATGAAAGATCTCCAGCTATCACCATGTAAACTCAAGTGATAAACGATGATAAGTTTAATAAGTCCATGGTGGAACAGGCTACTGTCGGCCTTCTCCCTTTTAAACCTTTTAGACATTTTATATAGGGTACATTGAAAGTAAAAGGGCATATTCAACGAGTATCCCATAAAATTCATTAGCAAACGCAGGTGGTAGAGAAACACGAGTCCATATCAACCTTCACAGGTCACGAATTGTTTGACTACCATCAAAGTATCGTGCCATCGTGGTTTAAGTGTAGAGATGGGCATACCTCTGTCACAAGAGGTGACCTTTCGGGAGACGAACAGTAGCGTCCATGGCACCTCCTCGACCTTAGAATTTTTGAACCAACATTGTCCTGAGGAGGGTAACCCTATAGTAGAACTAATAAACTTCTCATCAATTTCCAACTGTATGTCGCCCACCTTGGCTTTAAAGCCATCAAAAGTCAAAGTGAAATGTTGTGCAACACAGAGATTAAAACCCTCGAATCACTGTATGAAGGTGAGCCAACTGTTATCCTTCAAATCTTTCAGGGCATTGTCAAATAACAGCAAGGCTTGGTTGTCATTTGGTTCGATTCGTACCACCGGTGCCATGAAGCCGAGCACATGGTGAACGAGCCTGGTTTTGGGTCATAGCATACACAGGAGTAGAGTGCGCGAAGGGTTACCCGGGCTAACAGAAACGAAACAGGGATAAGGGATAGGAATTAATGTCATCGTGCGAAGGTGGTGGAGCTTATCTCTGCCATGCATAATAGTTATTGCCATAGTACAACCGTCGGCTTTCATAGCTGTTCAACCCATTATAGCAAAGTTCAACAATCACGTCACTTGGCCGACCAATGGAATCAATAGTAAGTGTATAAACCAACGTGCACAATCAACGTTATGTCAAAGTTTTAAACCATCCACATACAATTTGAAACCAATATCAAATGTTTAACCATGCGCCAATGTATTGTAACCGCTCATATCAAGAGTTTAACCAAGGTGTCAATGGGTCTTCATACAATCAACATGCCAATAGTTTTGAAAACATAAACATAGGTATCATTTTAACATGAAACCAATGGTCAAGTAGGTCGAATAACATGCAAATCCAAATGCCAATGCATTACAAACTCAATGAAACCAAGTCACACAATCAACACAAGAATGTCCAATGAGTATAGTTCGAAAGTTTTGCCAACTGCATAACGATATGTGAAAAGTAAGTGTGATAGGCATATTGACAAGAAGGATCATGACAGTTCAAATAATGATTTCAATGTGACTTCAAAAGACTAATTTTTCACACTTACAGTCGTGAAAACAAAACGAAGGTAAATGTGCAAACGTCGCAAAAATAAAAGTGTCGTTTATTTGAAAATTGTGACGAAAAATTGATGTTTGCAGAACATTGGTGTAGGCAGCTTATAAGAAAATAGAAAAATGTGAATTGGCTGCCAACAGGACCCACAGAGGTACATGCGACCTGCATAAGGTCTGCACGCGTGTACCCGCGCCCAACTCTCTTACAGCCTGCGTGCGAATGCTAGCTAAGGAAGTAACAGTAGTGTGTAGAGTCCAGAGAATTTTTGAGGCAATCATCCTCCTCCCTTCTAGAATCAGACATTCTTAGGGGTTTTCTTGGATTCTTTATAAGTCTTGGTTGTTTGCAGTCTTGTCTCAGACCGGTTTGTTTTACAAAAAATTTCCTTACATGGTTTGTTTTTTCTGTTAAAAAGAGTGTCCAAGCCTTCAGGAGACCCTGGTTATCAATATCAGTGGTCTCTTCCTGGTCTGGGATGTCTGTTGTTATTTTTTCTCAGAGTTTAGAGATACACGCGGCCTGTACAAGGTCAGCCCGCATGTACATGCCCTCTGTCTCTATACAACTCGCGTTCACACACTTGTTGTTGGATCAACATTCGCGTCCTTGTACAGGATAATTTTTGTTAAGGGTAAGGCTGTCATCCTTTCCCTTGATGAGAATTATACCTCTCAAGTGTTTAAATCTCTGTCTTAGCAGTCAATTAGCTTAGGATTAATCTTACCCTTAGCTTGCTTTTTCTCATTTAAAAGTTGTCATAAAAAAGAATTTTTTAGGGTTTTTAGACAAGTGTGAGAGTCATTTTTTAAAGTTGCTAGTGTGTGATTTGTTGAAGTGATTCTTTGCGATCTGGGATTAGGCCAAAAAAAAAAAATCTTGGTTTTTACTTGTTGGTATTTTTCCTTTCTGGTTTATCAACATTTAAATAAATAAATAAATCTCTTTCATTTTCTTGTTTGGTTGAAGAGTGTGTTTCTGCATTATTAGCTAGGGAAAAGTCATTTATTTCATAATTTTTTGTAGTTTACTTAGATCATAAGTAGCTTGTAGTCAAGTGAAATTTATTTTGAGTTTGTTGTCCAAAATCTTAGAAAATTAAAAAACATTTATTTTGAAAAGTTGTTGAAATTTTGCATTAAGTAAAAGTTTTTGTTTCCAGCTTTTTTATTCATTTTCTTCTTTCGTATTTTACACATCATCAGTTTCACTTTCATACCCATTGACATAAGACAAATCCATAAAATTAACGCTAAATCTAAAATTTATTAGACTTTTCTATTTGTAGGGTTAACCAACTAGTTTAGGATTAGGGCCTTGGATTAGGTTGGAGAGGAAACTCTTCAAGGCCATTTAATATCAAACATTGGAGTCTGAGTTAGGGAGTGTCTAAGTCCAGTATCATGAAAGTTATCCCAAACCCCGCTCTAACACAGGAGATAAACACAAGGTCGCGTGCATAAAGGTAGCGGAGATAACCCCTCCAAAGTTGGACCAATCGTAGTGGAGAACACATATAGAGGGCTTGTTTTGGGATTCCATTGATTGCATTTGCCATGGGGCTTCGTGGGTCTTGAATCCATTCAAGGTCCTTAGTTGTCTTCCAGACCACTTACTTTCGATACCCTTGACAGGTTTCAGGCTCGATACCCTGCTCATTGTGGTCTACCCGACTTTCGACTGTACCCACCTGGTGACTGTTCGCGCATTGGTAACCTAGTTGCCTATAATTTTTAGGGACATACACAGGTGACTGCGGGGGTATACCACGATACCTAGGATAGACATTGAGCCATTCTTTGCATAGTATACCTGGAGGGTGCTTCCGTGTTTGATTTGCACTTGCACTAATAAGTTTCTCTAGTGTTGGTTGTTGTAACTGTTCTTCCAATTAATTTAGTGTTTTCCTGTCTTATCTTCTAGGGACTTTTTTAGTGTGTGTTACTTTTGAATGTTTAGACTACCCTAGAGTGTCTTTTATATTCTCACACCGTGGAGGATCATGAGCTCCACCGGTCACGAAGGCTTCTTGGCCTACTGCCGGTAAAACTACTATGCCTATCCCCATGGGACCAACATGGGTCAACCCTTCCCAGAGTCCTTCAAATATGATGCATGCCCAACCATCTATGTCCTATTTGGGAAATTAGTTGATGATGTCTCCACATATGCAAAATCCGTACGCTGGCCAGGGCCATGGTTTCTACCAGAATCTGGGCCAGTAGCCAAACTTTTCCTGGCAGCCTGGTTCCAGTCAAACTCCAGGCCCCTTTTTCCCAGGTCACCACCAACAACCCAAACTACCTTTCCTGGTGAATTTGCACTTTCCAGATTTGACAAGGTTTTTGAATGACCGCATTTGTCATGATCCGCGTTGGCCTCCTATGCTGACGAAGTTTCCTTTGGACATTCCAAAGTTTGAAGCCAAGCCTAACGAAGATCTAGGTGATCATGTGACTACCTTCCATCTTTGGTGCTCATCTAACTCATTGAAAGATGACTCCGTACAGTTGTGATTGTTTCATCGTACTCTCATTGGGAGTGTCGTGAAATGGTACATTGAGCTTGATCGCTCAAGATACTCTTCCTTTGGTGAGCTAGCAATGGATTTCCTAAACCATTTCGAGTTACCTGTGAGATATGATGTTGGCACAGAGCTACTGGCCAATTTCGAACAGACGACAGTGGACCATATCTCTGATCACATCCAAGAATGGAGAATCCAGAAGAGTCTAATCAAGGTACTAGTCCCACTAGCATTTCTACTTGAGTGGTTCCTTAAGTCTTTGGTCCTGCAATTATCCAAAGACGTCGCAATGTCAGGAGTATTCTCCAAAGAAGATGCCATCATGCGAGCTCAACAATTTGAGCTCATCTATTCTTAGTCTAGTTTATTATACAACATATTTCCAGATGCGCCACGCTCAATACTGGATAAAAATAGACAGAGAGCCGGACCACATGCCGATGGTATTGTTGGTTTAGAAAAAACAAAGCCCGCTGAGCAATTGACGAAGTAGTTGCAACAGTTATCTATACAAAACACAGCGGCCAACCAAACTACTACTTTGGTTGCTTCCCCTACCAAAACATCAGAGGTACACACAGTGCAATCGAATAACCCAAAGGCCACCCAACAGCCTAAAGGAAAGAAAAAACAATGAAAGAAGGGTAAGGGGGATAAAAAACCTATCGATAATGCTAGTGGGGACAACACTAAAAAATGGAAAGTGAGGTATCCATGCAACTTGTGCGCGGAAGACCACTCGACCCATCTATGTCCTTGACTTGCAGAGGCCCAAAAATTTGTAACGCAGCAATAGCAGGTTGTGTTGACTAATCCATTTCAACATGGGTAAAATCTAACCCAAGCCTCTGCAAGTATGGAAGGGGGCAGCAAAGACCCGTCTATGCCTGCGAACAACCCCACATCCGTGAACATATATATGGTGAGGGGTGATACTTTTATAACTACTAGGGTGCATGACTATAGAAAGCCAAGTACTTCTGAGAAGGGTAAAGAAGCTGAACTCCCATCTCTTCCTCTATAGATTGAGAAGACATTGGGCGAAATAATGACACGCATTCACAAAGGTGCATTTAAAAAAGATTCTCATAACCCAAACACAAGGGCCGCCTAGAACTACTCTGTGGTGGAAGATTTATCACAAACCCCTTACGCGATGTCCACTTTGGAAGTCCTCCAAAGCTTCCCTTCCCAGAGGAAAGCCTTGTTAACCGCGTTAGGATCTACCGAGACTTGTAATCCGGGTACAATCATTCTGGATACAACTGACTTAAAACCTCGTCTACCTTACCACGTAGCGTTTTAGATAGTAGTGGCTTATCCCACAAAAATTTTTACTCAGAATATCTTTCGCACGGTGGTTGATGAGGGCACCTCGACATGCGTTATGTCGTTGGCATGTTGGAAGGCGGTTGGCCAGCCCGTTTTGTCTCCGTCACCTACGCTCCTCACTGCATTCGACGGTTGTTTGTTTTGACCACATGGTATTGTTCCTTCTTTCCCAATGAATTTAGGAGGGAAGACCGTGTGTGTCAAAGTAGAGGTAGTCGATGCTCCCCTCGACTATAACCTCTTGTTAGGAAGGAGTTGGACTTACGCCATGCAAGCGGTGGTTGCTACAGTTTTCTGGGTCATGTTGTTTCCACATGAGGGTTGGATAGTGACCATCGATCAATTGTCCTTCTCCAGACCTGACCCTGCTTTGGGGGCATCCATGGTCCCGATGATTGATAATCCTCAACCAAGTGTCATCAATGTAGGGGTTGGTTTGTGCCCATATTTGATGGGTACCTTCGATTACCCGCCCCCTCAAGGCGATATCAAGTTTATATACAATCACCATAAGGTTGATATTTTTCAAGTTTTGTCGTTCTGCATGACTTACTTCGATGATCCGTGGACACTTCCTTCCCCATCGACCACGATGGATGGTACAGGACACCCAGGCATGTCCATGCCCTTATCCATAGCTGAAGTAGCGTACTCTTTAGTCCAGCAAACTTCAGCCCACACTGATCCAGGTCTTGCACAAGAGTTAGATCCACTTCTAGAGCCTGTTTGGGCTCAGGGTTCTCTCGCTCACACCGATTCATTATACTTATTCTTCCCTCTGATGAAGCAATAATTGAAGCAATGACTAGTCCGGATAAACCCTGGGAAGATCTTCATCACAGATCTTAGTTCCTCCTAGGGTTAAGCCGAATTGAAGCGGGAGAATTCACCGTGACCATGATGGGAGATCGGTATTGTCCTATTAATCCCTTAGCTACACACGAGGTTTATGTTGAGGGTAATATGGAAACTATCGCTAAAACCTTACCGATCAATATCTCCCGAAAACCTGGCATCGTGGAGAATGTCTTCATCGGAGCTGACTGTTCCCCCAAAGAGATTCAAATCTACACATATCTTTTCAAATAATTTCGCGACATTTTTTCCTGGTATTATGAGGAAATGCAAGGCATCGATCCAAGAATAGTTGAACACTAAATTATAACGTATCCTGATGCCAAGTCGGTTCGGCAGAATCTTCGTCCAGTCAATCCTAGGAAAGCAGCAGCCATTAAGGTTGAGGTTGAGAAATTGCTGAAAGCCAGGTTTATCTATCCTATCCATTTGACCCAATGGGTGTCAAACCCCATACCGGTCAATAAAAAACAAGGCACGATTCGTGTATGTACCGACTTCTGTGATTTGAATAAGGCATGTCCCAAAGATAATTTTCCCACAATGTTCATCGACCAGATAATTGATGAATGTGCGGATTGCGAAGCCTTTTATTTCATGGACGGTTTTTCGGGATATAATAAAATTCAAATCAAACCCTAAGACCAACACAAAACGACATTCATCTGCCCATGGGGTACATTTGCATATCGTAAAATTCCTTTTGGTCTCAATAATGCCGGAGCCACCTTTCAGCGGGCCCTGTATTTTTATTTTCATGACCTCAAGCATATAGTCGAGGCCTATCTAGATGATTTAGCATCGCGATCTCGCAAGAGAACGGATCATCCCACACACCTCCGACTTATCTTCGAACATTGTCGCTATTTTCGGATTCACCTGAACCTAAACAAGTGCAGCTTTTGCGTAACGTCAGGACGATTCTTAGGTTTCATAGTGTCAACAACAGGGATCATGGTCAATCTTTTCAAGGTTGAGGCAATAATTCAGTTGCCCCCCCCCACTCACAACCCTTCAACTTCAGAGTCTACAAGGCAAGGCAAACTTTTTACAATGCTTCATCGCCAACTATGCCGAAATCACCAAGGGCTTTATGCGCTTACTGAATAAATACGTTCCCTTTTACTGGGATGATGCGGCTCAGTGCTCTTTTGATGCATTGAAACATGCCCTCACAACTGCCCCTCTGCTCCGGCCACCGAACTATAACAAAGATTTCTTATTATATCTGGCTACAGTAGAGTCAACCATTGGCATGGTTTTAGTTTAGAAAGATGACTTGTTCGCAGAATACGTGATCTATTACCTGAGCCAAGGCCTCGTAGGATTGGAACTTAATTATTCTCACATTGAAAAACTTGCGTTGGCGGCAATTCATGTTGTTCAATGGTTCTGTCATTATGTTTTGTTTCGAAATACC
>SNQJ01S0195945.1:0-17462 GCA_010110895.2 Picea sitchensis
CATCTTTACCTGGAGCTAGGAAAATGACCGAAAAATGAAAGTGCTCAAAATAAAAAACTGAACTTACCAGGAGATGCGCTTGGTTGAGGCGAGCAACCTGGTGTGCTTGGATCTGAGAAAATCCAACTTTTGCTCCTTCAAATTTGATCTGCGGATTTCTGGACTGGTGCTTCTAGTACCTTTGGTACTCTAGTACTTCTGGTACACTGGTTTTCTAGTACTTATGGTACTTTGTGAAACTAGGGTTTCACTTTCTGGGAGATCCAGCCACTGAAAAGGTGCGCTGAGAGTGCCAAACTGATCCTTAGGGGAGGGCACACTTTTCTAGATGGTTTTGGGGCTGAAAAGCTTCACCATCAAAAAGCCTTAATTTTCATGTACGGCAACAGTGACGTTTTTCACTTGTGAAATGCTTCCTTAAGCTTGGCTCTGATACCATGCTAATGTTTAAGCCATTATTATAGATGTTTGCATTTCATTAGATAACAATAGCATAATCCAAGATCAAAGAGAAATACACAATCACAAGAGACACAGTATTTATCTTGAGAAACCTTCTAGGGGAAGAAAACCCAACAAAACTTCCTTAATATAGATAGCCAATACAATGCCAAAAGATCTCTTAAACTAATACAAAAAGTTCTCTCCCAGATATGCACCACTCTCTCTCTCCTTCTCCAGCAGCAGATCTAAACTTGTCTCTCAAAATGAGCAAGTGAGTTGTGTGTCTAAGTGAGGCGTTGGCCTCTTTATTTATACAAGTCTGGCACGTGTGAAGTGTCTCTTCACTGGCGGGGCCAACTTCTCAAACTGGGTGGGTAAACCCACCTTTATTATATTTCTGGGCCTCTTTAATATCGGTTGGGGCCGACTTCTTATTTTGCCTATTACAATTGTCTTTTGCCCAATCCGCAAAAGGGGATTTGGTCCTATTACAATAATCGACATGATCAATCCACAATGGGGATTGATCCTATGAATAATTTATCAATAATAATAAGAATACTCTTTGCAGTTACATTATTTCAACACAGTTTCATCCATAGCGTCAAAAGGAACAGGTTGAACATAGGTCCGGCAGAGAGCTTGGTCTATGTTCATTACAACTTGCGATTGTTGTTCCATTATTGTGAGTAGGCACAAACGAACAAAAACTTGAGGCGTTGGGGCAACAACCCGGAGGAGGATGATTTGGAGGATGGAGTATTGCTTTTAGAGCAATTAGAGAGTGATATTTTGGATGATGATGATGTTGAGATGTCACCCCCATCCACTGTCGTGGACCCTGTTGACCACCTATCCAACTAGGGGGTCAACTCCATGTGCAATGAAGATATGCATCAACAGATGCTAATATGTCGATGACAGTTTGGTTCTACTGGGCTAATTATGCCTCCAGCACACATTTTTGTAAACAGAATTTTCGCACCCCTGCATGGGTTAATAATGTAATAGGTTTGCATTGGTCATAGTTAGGTCAGTTACCTTGGGATGGGTTCATTGGGAGAGTTCCTTTCACCGAGGGTTTTTTATCCTCGGGTTATAAATTGGGTTTTTCAGCCTTATTAATTTCCCTTGAGTTTTTCCCTCACACCAGCAATAATTCCTCCAAAGTGGTAAAGGGCGTTCTAATGGGCTTATCCTATGGTAACTATTGTTTAGGAATGATGTAAATGACCATGCATGACATCTTAGAAAGTTTCGCGGAATTCCGTCCAGTCTAGATATTTTTTTTTTAATTAATTTTTCCTAAGTTTGGAGGTTTAATTATTTAATTAATTAATTAATTTTGAGCAAAAAATGTAAAAACTAGGTCCTTGGGCTTTTGATAGGGGTATTTGTGCTCAAAAGAAATAGAATGAGACCCCCTACACCCTTGGACCAAGTTTCAGCTCAGTCGGACAACTTTGCTAGGGGTTTGTCCACCAGGAGTCTAAGTCAAACAAAAACAACAATTTTAATTGCTAACTCTAGACATAGTAAAAATGTATTTTTTGTAATAACGAGTTAAAAGGGTAATGTAAAGATGGAAAAAAGGAAAAGATGTGTTTCCTAACCTAAGCCTACCCAAACCAACTTGATTTAACCTTTACACACCCCCTCACCCACTCAATCACTCAAACCCTCACGCCCCTTAGGGGATTTACGCCCCCCTAGCTTGCAAAAACTTGGCACCTTAAGTTTTAAAGAGTTGTGGGCCCTCCCTTCCACACGTGCGCCCTTCCTAGCCTCCCACGTCACCCTTTGCTTGATCCCCACACCTCACAACCCATCCACCTCATCAATCCTTGTCTAAAACCCTAGATGGTGCGCCCCTCTCCTTGGGATTCTCTCTTGTGCTTGGTGGTGGACACTTGGCATTGATCCAAGAGAGGTAGGTTTGCCTCTCCAAGTATAAATAGAACCCCTCCCTCACTCTTTTCTTCGCCATATCTTGAGCTATTGTTATGCTACTTGATTTTCATCTCTCATCTCTCTCTCCTTTTCCATCTTGCATCCACTCTTTGCTCTTGAGGGTTTTGGAGCAATTCATTGTTACAAGGCTCTCCTTTTGAGAAATAAAGAGAAACTTTGGAGGATTTTGGAAGAACAACGAGTATTCTTGTCTCTTCTTGCATATGAGATAATATTGTGGGTTTGGCATCATGGGTTGCATAGAGTAGATTCTTGGGTAAAGTATTTGACTTGGGTAGATTATACAACTAGTATTATTGTTGATCTATATATGTGGGTTTGCTAATAGGGTAAAGTATTTTATTGTGTTAGCATATTCAGCCATATTATCTACTTGTATGCCTCACGTTTTGTTGAAGTTTTGCAGGTTTGCTTCTAGGGTTTTGTTGGGATAGCCTCAACGAGGAGTCTACCCTCAAAGCTTACTCAAACTCCTTATTTTCTCATTATTTTCTTCCTATCCATTTCATATAATATTTCAGCTAGCTTAACATCATAGAATGGTCATCTAAAATATATTTTTTCTATAAAAAAATTATGTGAAAAATTTCTGCCCTAAAACAGAAATTTTTCTTCATCTTTATTGTTGTGTGTAGCTTTTCCAGCAATATGTGAAAAATTTTCCCAAAAACAGAAATTTTTCTTTCATCTTTATTGTTGTGTGGGGCTTTTCCAACAAGCATATCTTGCTTGTTTTTGTAGGTTCTTAATAGGTTGAGGGGGGTTATGCTACCCAAAATCATCCACACAACACTCCAAGACCTCCTTCTCTCTCTCTCAAGTAAGTAACAAATCTCAACCTTCCTCCTCATTTTTCTAGCTTCCCGTGCATAGATTCTTTCATTTTTAGCTGATTTTTGTAGCTCAGTGGCCTAGAATTGGTACAGCCTACCTCCCATGTGTGAGCTAGGGCTAGTTCCCACTTTCAAGTTTACCTTTTAAAATCGCCTTCCAAGGCTAGGACGTGGGGTTAGCAAGTAGCTTATTAATAGTAGTTGGTTGCTTGCTTTCTTCTCAACCCCCTTGGCACAATAAAGCTTGTGGCTGCCTCCACCTTGTGCCATTGAGAGTGGTTTGATTATTGCTTCTCTTTCCCTTTCCAAGCTTTTTCTTGTCTTAATAATTGCCTACACCTTTAGAGAGACACCTAAAATCGTAAGGCTAGGGTGTAACAATGTGTTAATATTTTATTCATGCTTTAATGGTTAAAACTATCTAGATCTAGACTTCATTCACACATTAGACTTTAGCCTAAGCCCTTGGGGCATAATTAACTTGCATGTTTTAAGCTATATTAAGTTCTATTTTATCTCACATGCTATAATCCAATACTAAGTGGTTAATGCATTGATGGTATAATAAGTGGCATCCTCTTTCAAGTTATTTCATACTTAAGGCCATTTCGCCATCACTTCAAGTTTATAGTATTGTTGGACATTTTAATAGTGTAGGCACACATCTTAATTTTCAGTAAATCTTCTTCACACTTAACACTCTATCTTAATGCACTAATACTCATGGTTAAGTGGTGATAAGTTAAAATCCTTCTTTCTTTCTTTAGCAAGTTGTTCTTGCCCTTGTTCATTAGCATTCTTTCATTACAAGCTCTCATGTTGTGATTCAATAAGTGGTGATGCAATAACTCTTAATTTCAGCTCTTTACATGCTTTTCATGTGTTAATGTGCTTAATTTTCATTTGCTTAATGTAGCCAATTTGCTGCCTTGCATCATAGGTTAGACTCTTCCCCCTAACCTTCTAACAAATTAAAAATCAACTCCTAGGAACTTCAAGTTAATCTCATCTAGAAACTAGGGTCTACCCCTTGGCTTCCCTAGAGTAAGCCTAGAAGGAAGAAGAGGTCGCCCAAAGTGACAGCCAAGGCTTTGAACCTAGGCATTGTGTCTCCAAGGACACACCCAGTGAGCAGGACTTAGCCTACGCTTGTAAGTGTGTATTAGGATGGCAACATCTTTGGCGTTGTTGCCCTGGATAAGTCATTTATCCTTGGTCAAAACGACTCAACTTAATTTTTTAAGAACTAAACAATAAAAAATTTAGTCCCTAAAATTCTTTTGAGCTCTTGCATTGGTTAGCTTTAGGTGATTCCTTCCAAGGGCTTAATTCCATGAAAAATATAGCAAGTATACTACCAGGAGCACTTCACAAGGAGTGCTTTATTCTTTTCCCGAACCTGAAAAGATTTATAGAAGGAAACTAAATCGCTTGGCTCCTATGAGACTACTTGAAAGTCTTGGGAAAGAAACACTCGCTGATATCCACACTTGTTCCAAACCAATAATCAACAAACCTAAGCATTAATCCCACCAATAATTCTAACGTAAATCCACAGGTCTTTTGAGACCTTTGAACTTTGTAGTAATCCAAGGTGCCCCTCACGCAGTTCATGAAAAAGCCATTGACAAGCTACCTACCTTCGTGTGGAAACAATGCTATAGGTGCCAAGTCTCATATCCTAAATTTTTGGATGTGTGTGGAGGGATATTGTGGGGGTCATGATGAATAAGATGTAAAGATGACTTTGTTTGTGCAATTCCCTTGAAGTTGAGATGCCACGAATGGTTTATAGATTTTGATGCACAAAAGTTTAGCACCCTTGATTCAATATTGGATGAATTTAGAAGAGATGAGGTGATCAAAAAGAACATAGATTCTAGCTTGTCAGCCTTTTACCACTAGACATAAAAAAAAAAGAAAAAATGAAACCATTGAGAATTTAACACCAAGCCATTAGCTTGGTGAAGAGCCTTCATGCTGATATTTTGCCTTCAGATACTGCAGTCTTGATTTATTATATAGAAGCATTTGAGGGTGAAATGAGGTGTGCCTTATGGATAAGGATCCTCAAACTTTACAAGCAACACAAGCTACAACTATAAGAATTGAACAGAATATGCTTGAGGCTAGGAAATCCAAAATCTTTTGGTTTTCCTCACAAGAGGTTCTTCCTCAAAGGTAGGTGAGGAGAAGAAGAAGAAAAGTTGAGGGTCAGAGTCATCTAGTGATGGGATTAAGGAATTGACTCGCTTAATGCCAAAATGGAATAACCATGCCAACTGGACAATGCTTTGTAAATAGGTTGACTTCACATGGAGAGGGCCCAAAATAATAGACAACAACATAAGCCAAGTGATAAGTGGCCAAGAAGACCTCCCAAAATGATCAAAGGCCACCTAATCCTTTGAATCCACCAACTTGGTAGATCATCACCCCATACCTTATTGTGGTGGCCTTGTGGTGAGTTTCATGATGAATCGACTTGTCTAGTTTTCCTTGAGGGTTGTTATAATGATTGTGGAAACCAAGGAAATGAACAAATAAATATGTGTGGTGAAAGGTACTATGGGGGTAGGTATGATTGGATGGATTTTGATGGAAGTAGTGGAAACTTGTTGAATAGTAAGGACAAGGGTAACATAAAAGTATGGACCCAAGCCCACACCTCAACAAATTGTTGAAATGGATAAGTATAAGGCTTTGCATACCAAAGGAAGGGAAATAAAGGTCAAGATAAATCAAACTAGTGTTCCCAAGGTATCTTCCTCTAAGTCTAATGTGCCTATTAATACAGATTTGAATATTGACTTATGTGGTTGGTTGAGTAATGCAAAAGTGTTAGTGTCAGTGTCATAACTCATGAAGATTCCTTCATAAAAGGAAAAGCTACTTAAAGCCATAGAAGATCCTCCTAAGAGTGTTGTTGAGAAACAACCAGCCGTGGCTTACCAGGATGCACCTGTGATTTTGAAAAATTTGGATAGGGGAAATGAAAAGAATTTGCCTTTCTAACTTTCCTTACTTGTGAACGACAAAGTTTTACACAATTGAATGCTAGATTCAAGGGCAAGCTCTAATGTTATGACAAAGAAAGTAATGGAACGGGGCTTGAACTTGAATATCTAGGCCTTCCCATAACATTTGTGCCATGGACAGAAAACGGATTGGGGCTGCATGGATTGATTAAGGGTTTGCAAGTATGCTTAGTAGTTTTTCTCCGATATCATATTTTGAAATGGATATTGTAGTGATTGATGTTCCGGATGCTTGGGAATGTTATTGAATAGAAAGGTAGCTGTAGATTTGGGTGGTAGTTTACAAAAGGATCTATCTTATGCTACTCTCACTACCCCAGATGGAAGTACTTTCAAGTTGAATAGGGAAGTGTATAGAAGGTATCATGTTGAAGATCCCAAAAATACCAAAAATGAGTTATAGTGGACTAATGAAAGTCTTGGTAACTATGCCATCTTGTCTAATTCTCTATTGTGCCTTTAGAAGAAATAGTTCAAGATAATGAATTAGATGAAGTATGGTACATGAATTTTGATGGTGTTTTTCTAGAGCAAGAAAAGGTGTTGGAATTGTGCTTCAATCTCCAAATGGTAAAGTGTTGAATTTGCTTATAGATTGAAGTTTGATGTAAACTAATAATGTGGGCAGAGTATGAACTTTACTCCTTGGTTTAACTTTGGTAAATTGTTATGAATATAAATATACATATATCATAGATATTCATAATATAATAATTAATAAATAATAATTATTATTAATGAAAGGTCATGTGTCCTCTCAAAGGACATGACTATTGGTAAAAGCAGCCCCTCGCTGGCATATAAACGAGCCCCTCATTCTCAATTGTAATCATGATATATCCTTACCTTATTCATTTATTATTTACAAATTCTATATGGATTACTTTGTTATATCTCCAAGTATTTTGATAATTTTTGTGTGAGCTTAACTTTGTCTGTCTCCATTTGGTATCGAGCTTTGTTTTCCCTCGATCCCACCTTGGCCAGTTCTTCTCTTATCGCAACACCTTGTCTAATCCGGGTTTTAGCCAACCCTATCGCTTCAGAGTTTCTTCGAAAGTGGTCTTTGACCACTAACCAGGCCTTTGGCCAATGTAATGTAATAAAAAAATAATAATAATAATAATAATAGAAAATAATTATATAAAAAAAAAAAGAGATTTTTTTTTTTTTTTTAAAAATATATTAAATTAATATTCAAAAAAGAGAATTAGAAATAGAAATATATATATTTATTTTTAAAAAAATAAAATAAAACTACCAAAGAAACCCTGCACACACCCCTGTGACCCAACCCCAGAACCTCTCTCGCAGCCACACAATATCCCCCACATCATCCCTCCCGACCGCTCTTGTATCCGTCCACCCCATTGCAAACTCCAAGACTTCCCCTCCCAACCACATTCTCCCACCACCCCTCATCCCATTCCTCTCACCACATACCTCGTCCTTCCCCTCGGACTACCAGCCCTCAGAACCCTCTTTTCTCCCTTCCCCTTCCTGGGCCCCCCTTCCCCTCTCCCACAACCTTCCTCTTCCCACTGACACACGCCCCAATCGCGACTCGGGATCCCTATCCACTCTCACCTCACTCATGGGAGTACCTAAACCCCATTCCCGTCCCCACTGCGGATTCCCCAATCTCGTGGCTCCCAACCCCGTGACCCCCCCGACTCCCCAACTGTGACCTCTGGGCTCACACTCCATACACCACTCCCCAACAAGTCAATGCATTGAGTCTGCACTGAATCGACCCAGCTAAAAAAAACAACAACAATTTTTCTTTGGTTATTCCTTAGAAGTCACAAGATTTTCCAAGTATCAATGATCTGGGTTATAGTAGATTCGAATTATTCCAAAGGGTCCATCACAGATCGAACTCTACTATATCCACTGTGAAAAGAAAGACGTGACCCTTGACATAGGTCACGACCTCTAATTAATTATTAGGTGATTGCTAACCAAGCACTGCTATCGCTCAAGACTACTACACAAAAGCCGAAGCTAATAAATGTCCTAGTAAAATCCATATTATAATATTCTTATTATTATAAGTTGAAGTCGTGTGGGAGATAGTCGTCAATTTAGAAAGGATATATAACCTTTCAAAATCTTTAAAATAATTCCTTTATTCCAAAAAATCAAAACAAAAAGGGATATTAAAGATTATTGAAGATATTATTGAAGGTAATATACAATATTAAAAAAATAAAAAGTCAATATCCAAAAAACATGGGAACAAGAAATTATTAAAAGTGAAACATTCTATCGGATTATTAAAGGTGCACTTATAAAGAGAAAATGGTACTTTTAAGGGTTCAAAAAACAAATCACAAAGTTAATTCAAGTATTTAAGTGAAAAGGCATTTAATAAAGATATTACTAACCTTTAAAATATAAAGTGATATTAAATAATTCTACATGGTAAATTTTACTATAAGTACATAATTACAAGGTATTCAAAGGTTATATTTAAAAGAAAAAGGTACATTTCAAACACATATACGATATTCCAACCATTACCAAAGGAGATATAAAAGTTGTCAAAACAAGTATTAAGAAATCATTTATTATGGAAGAACTAACAAGATAATTCAAAATACAATCACCAATATTGGAATGAGAACTAGGACATTATAAAGTGAGCAATCAAAAATCATGCTTTGTTCGAGAAGGAAAAATATTTTAATGGTTTAACACAGAAAATAATCGTTACTTCAAAGAGCTTATTTGGGAACTCATTGCACAAAACGAAGAACTAAATACCGAAAGACAAAAAATGGACCAATTTAATTTACTAGAACTAGATGAAGAAATATTACGCATTAAAAAATCATAATCAAAATCTACTAGTTAAAATCAAGAAGTCAAAAAGACAAGAAGCAAGCAAATACAATTTGGAACAAGAAAATCAAGCTCTCAAGGAGAAATCAACCAAAAAGGAAGAAGAAATCTTTTGCTTAAGGAACCTTAACCAGAAGTTACTTGACAAAATTAAAATCTTAAAGAACGAAAAGAAAGGAGAATCTAGAATCGAGCACAAATAGATCAGAAAAATAAGGTGAACTCTTTAATACGACATAATCAAGACTTATTAACTAAGATTAAAAAGTTGAAGCATGAAAAGAAGACTTTACAAGAAAAGACAGATTGCAAAACATCATTAGTCAACAAAGAAACAATGACCGAGCCTAAGGAACTAAAGAAGTCGTTAGTTGTAAAAGTCTCAATTCTGGATCAAGGAATTAATATAGAACCAATCAAACTTACAACTCAAAAGGATTTGAATCCAACTAATGTAAAGAGGTCTTCAAAGGTCAAGAAGTTGTCAATCTTGTGTTAATATTATGGTAAGGCGGGAGGTATTTACCTCTACATGTGAACTGACGAGAATAGAAGACCCGGAAAGCAAGAGAAAACCCTACTGAATTACATTAACTCTAGAAGCCTCCATCCATCCCATCAAACCCGTCGTCCCCATGTCGTTCCAACCTCCGAGTAGGTCATTCCTAAACCAAGGGATTACTATATAAACACAGGGCGCCGGGCTTCATTTGTCACATCCTCGTGACCGGTAGTTTTCCCAGCTTTAGTGCACATCTACAGCCCAAAATGGGTGCTAGGTTTGGAGGACGGTTAAGGTGTAAAGTAATGCTAAAGAGCAAAGAACTTTCAAGATTTCCATTTGGATATCTCTTTGGCTAGGGTTTGGACTATCAAAACAGCTTTTTGTGATGCGCTATCACTAGGGGAGAGATACCGCCTTTGTTTGGCTATTCCAGCCTAGGGTCATTTCCATGAATTCTCGTGGTCAAGGTTAAGGTGCTCGGAGGGGAGGCTTCGGCCTATGGTTTGGTGAAAATATTGCTATATTGTATACGATGAAGTGAGCACACCTTTTTTTCTAACAGGTTGTGGGCCCATACCTCCTTCATTCGGTCTAAATCCTGGAAGGAAACATAGCCGCTAGATATTGAGCTCAAGTGGAGGAACCGGCCGCTAGGGTTACTTCAGCGTGAGCAGCTCCAGCACCGCAGAACTAGGGTTACCGCCAAGCAGCCAGTGTCCCAAACCCCTGTTGAGGCTCCTTAAGTGACAAGATTGACCTTATCTCCGGATAGATCAGTGCACACTAGCCCAGCGCATCTCCGTACACCTCAAGGCCAAGACGAAGTTTGACTGGTCAAATCTAGGGTTTGACCAAATCAAGCAAGCTATGACTAACCCTATGAAGTCTGAGAACAATCTATAAGGAGCCTCCAACTGTGAAAGGAAGACAACGATTAATCTTGTAATTAATGCAGAATAAATGGTTGGACATTGTGAAAGGAAAGATCGTGGAAGCCAAAGTTCAAAGAAGGAGAAGTAGCTAAACCACGTTTTATGGAGAAGTTCAAGATTCGGACATCACGCCATGAGTATCATAGTGATTCCATGTTAATCCACTCTGATACCCTACATCTCCCATTCGGACTCGGGTCAGAAGATGTTTGATGCCCTAACTAATCTCTTCTCAAATGTAAACATTGGACAAGTTATGAGTCCTAAGAATGAACTGCGGATACATGAAGATGAATGATGACGCTAGCATAACATCCTACTTTGTAAGGATTCCCAAAGCCTAAGAGATCAACCAAGCTATTGAAGAGATCATCACTTCAGAAGTGCTGAATTATGAAATATAGTAATGAATGGTCTTCCTAAGACATGGGATGCATTTGCCGCAAGCATGAAACACAAGGGAGTACCTCGAAGCATTTGAAGAACTTTGGACTTGTTGTGTCAAGAATCAAGGATCAATGCAAAAAGAGAAACCCTAAAAGAAGTACCGCATGATCAAGCCTTCACAGCAAGATTCAAGAACTTCAAGAATAAAAGGAAGTTTGGTTCAAGGAGAAGCCAAATCAAGAGAAAGCACATTTCCCAGAAATACAAATAAGCCTTTAAATCATGCAAGTATGGTCACTACAGAATCAAAGGTTCCGAGCTAAAGAAAGGGAAGAAGAAACACAAAGCATCGATTGGCGAAGAAAAGGAACCCAATGTTAGAAGACTAAGCAGGATGGAAGAGATTTCTTTCTACTAAAAGGTAAATAACACTCTTCTTACTTTACATATCTTGTTTGCATCGCCTTTGTACATATCTTGTATATCTATATCTCTTGGTGATGTGTTCCAAGAAGAACTATACCTATGGAAGAACAACAAGATAGTGAAATATCATCATTAGATACTATATGAAAGGATGAAATACAAATCATGTGGAAGCTACTACAAGACTAACCAATCCCAAAGAAACTTAGAAGACAGACATCAAGAGAAATTGGGAAAGACTTATGACTACAACTAAGACGGAAGCATGGACTGCTAAGATAAAGAAAGCCAATTATATATTGCAAAAGCACAATATGTTGCAGATGGAAGCGTGGACTCATTATTTGTCCAATAATAAGCAATAATAAGGATGCAGACGGAAGTGTGGACTCTATTATATATTGTAGAAGACAACAAGACCTGACAAGACGTAGTTTAATGGTGAGCAAATTACATACATCTTTACATGAAGAAAGGATTAGGAGGGAGCCAATCATGTGATCGATTGAAGATCATGAAAAATATATATCCATGGTAGCATCCATAGAAAGACAAGATTTGGTTCACCAACCGCTAAGAAGAAGACCTTCAAGAGAAGCCTTAAAGTATTCCGGTTGTCCATCCAGATTCATGGAACGATGATGGAAGGAAGAAGGGGAATCTCTAGAGCATGGAATCCGAAGAAACTCCACCTAACCCAAAAGCCAAAGAAGAACATGAAGATTTAACCAAATACACTGATATAAGGAACTCTCAAATTCAAAAGGAAATCAAGCACAAGAATCGTGATGAAGGACAGTGTATGGATGACTTATAAACGAAAGTATTGCAAGATCTAGGTCCGAAAGTTCTCTGATGGAGGGAGAAGACTATGATTAATTGTTCCAGCATACCGTATTCTATCTCTATATAAGTCATTATATCATCCAGAACATCCATGAACCAGAATTCTACATCATGAATGCAAAGAATGTTCTCCGTAGAAATTGAATAAAGAGCGACAAGAGCAACCTCGAGACTTCGAAGCATACCAGAAAGATACCCATGTATGCAAACAAGAAGAAGACAACTTCATGGAGAACCTCCCAGTACGCAGAAGGAGGAAGATTTCCTATAACATCAAGATGACTACCCGTAAGATCGGATCTCATGATGATACAAGAAGTACCACATGGATATGTTCCAGTCTCCAACTATGATATACTCTAATGTTCACATCTACAAGAAGCCTTCACAAAGGTTCCACTACAGGACAAGCATTACACTACCCATGATGAAGTCCAGAAAGAAGAAAATGTTTTCTCCACACATATCTCCCCACAAATGAGCAGCATAAGCATACATTTTGGTAAAGCCTCTATCCAAGATGAAAGGGACATGCATACCAAGCTAGAGCCTTCATGGAGAATAACTCATTAACCGTAAGGGGAAGACTCTCCAGCCAAAAGAAGGTAACGCAAACATTTTTTTTTTGTGGGATTGAAATAACTCTCCAGCTTAGAGGGAGCATTTATTCATGGCCAGTCCGTGATTGGATGATGCTTCATGTTCGGTAAAAGTGGATTGAGATTTCCGAATTTACGTTGGCTCCCCATTGTAGTCAACATGGGAGGCAAACTGATTGTTGATGTATCATAGACAACACTTCCCATTTATGGGAGTGGTCTAGGACAGCCATTCTTCTTGGCAGCCACTCTAAGCAATGGTCAAGTAGAATGGTCCACATCACCAGGCAGTCATTCTTTCGAAGTTCAAGGCCAGGAGCAGTTTCGAAGAATCGTTCGCTTGGAGGCTGATGTAGGACAGACATTCCTCGAGGCGCACTCATTCTTTCCGTGATACACTTTGTTTAGTGTCGAGGAATGGCACAGGGTGAAGAATGGTCCAAACATTTCTCAAAGGAAGACTCATTCTCTCCAAGCTACAACTTGTTTGGTGTCGGAGGAATGGCCCGTATGGAGAACCGTGCTCAAGAATCAGGGGACGCTTATTCCCTCTCGAGGGGCAGACTCCATTCTCCGGCTACACCTTTGTTTGGTGTCAAGGAATGGCCTGTGGTGGGGAATAGTCCAGATGCTCATTCCTTAGGCACTCTCTCCAGGTTACACTTTTGTTTAGTGTCGGAGAATGGGCCTGTAAGAAATTATCCAAGCATTTCTCGAGGGCAGACTCATTTTCCGTGTTACACTTTGTTTAGTGTCTAAGAAATGGCCCGTAGGTGGGAAATGGTCCGTAGTTCGTAATCAAACAACTCCTTCTTCCTTGGTTGAGGTAAGAATGGGGCAAGATAGCTCATATTATACCTATGTTGAGGGCGTATATTCTTCCGTGATCTCACAGATGTGAGTGAAAGATTGGCCCAGCGCGATTATTATTGATATTCCCATGTTGAGGGCGCGACATTCTTTCAGATCTCAGATGTGGGAGGGAAAGATTGACCCAGATGATTGTCGTTGATATTATATACTAAGGGCGGACACTCTTTCAGATCCTACGACGGAGTGAAAGTACTGGCCCGTGATGGTCTCGGCTTTATCATAACATTGTTTCTATGCAGAAGGAAGACTACCGGTGGTGGCAGTATTCTTCGCATCTCACAAACGCGGAGTGAAATTGGCCCGATGATACAGTTTTAATTACAACATTGTTCTCTATGTGATGCCCCCATGTTTGTTATGAAGACTATAAGGTACAAAGTATAGAACCAATGTGGTGAATATGTTCTAATTCATTACCGATCAAGTACTTCAGGGTGGATACTTGATGTGGTAGTTAACCAATCGGATTGTAGTTGTGTACACGGGAACAAAATACAGTGTGTTCTATAAATTGATATTGTACCCGTTGTCATAAGAGACAACCAAATGGATAATAATGACAGGTGCTCTTGGTGCTACTAGTTGTATGGTCTCAAGCAGCTCAAGACCATTTTATTGTTGTACTAATTAGTCTTGGAAGACCATCGCCAGATTATTGAGATGATGATCATTCAGATGAATGATGAACGTAGATTTTCCAGACGGAAAACAGTTCAGGGCTTTTACTCCACTTGTATCACTCATCGTATGACTTATTCAACATCATATTACCCAGATGAAGTATGGTTACGAAAGATGATGCAAAATGATAGTAATGGTGGATGCTCATGATCTAGTCAGCGAAATAATTCATGACTATATTGAAGCCACCGTGTTGGTATGTTTTGTGCTCAAGTCCACACCAAATACCTCTAGCTAGGAGGGAGTGTTAATATGGTAGCTGCAGGGAGGTATTTACCTCTACATGTGAACTCCTGACGAATAGAAGACTCCCCGAAGCAAGAGAGAAACCCCAATGAATTCACATTAACCCTAGAAGCCTTGTCGCCCCAAGAAGATACCTATATTTAGGCTAAGGCCTCCAAGAGAAGAAGTCGGCTGCATCATACATTGACATCAACAGACACCTACCCGTATGTGAGTAAGTTGTCTCAATAAACCGGTGCAGGATTACTACAAATACATTGCCACTTGTCACATCTCTGACCTGCAGTTTTCCCAGCTTGTGCACACTGTAGTTCCAAACTGGCAAGCAGGTTGAGGAGGGTTGCGTGCAACTCACAGAAAGCAACAACTTCGTGATTTAGTTTGGATATCTCTACAGGGGGCTTGGACTATCCGAACAGCTTCTTTGTGATAAGCATCCTAGGGGAGAGATACGCTTCTTTGTTTATCAGTTTTAGCCTAGGGTTTGCCTCCAAGGAATTCCCGTGTCAAGGTTGTGCTCGAGGGGAGGCTTCCACTGTGGTTGGGAGATCTAGGGTATCGGGCTGTGGTACAACGAAAGCACACCCATCTTATATATTCTAACACCGGTTGCCATGAAGAAAAATTCAATTTCAAAAATTTAATCAACAAAAGCTATAAGTATACGAAGTAAGGATCAACTTGCAAGGATGCCTTATCAACATCCCAATCACAAAAAATCGATACTTTAGCCAATCCTTGTATCAACAGAAACAAATGACCAAGATGTCGAAGAATATTACTTCCACTACAAATGATGCTCAAAATAGAATTTATTATGTGAGTCGAAATACATCAAGTTCTTTCCAAGAACCCTATAAACTCCCCATGCAAAAGATCAAATTAGGATGGGCAAACTCCTTCACAATGTGAAAGTTCTTCTTAGCACTTAGAAAATCCCATCGCCTCAAGTGCTCAACGATTACTAACTCGATAACGAAGAATCATGCGACAATAATTACAATCTAGAGAAAGAGATAAGTCTTCCATAAAGCATGCTTTGAGGACAAAGCATTTTATAGAAGGAAATTTATGAACATAAATATACATATATCATAGATATTCATAACATAATAATTAATAAATAATAATTATCAATACTGAAAGGTCATCAACTCAAAGGACATGACTATTGGTAAAAGGCACCCCTACATGGGTATATATATAAACCAGCCCTCATTCTCAATTGTAATCATGATATATCTCATCTATTTATTTATTATTTACAGTCCTATATGGATTACTTTGTTATATTCCAAGTATTTGATATTCTTTGTGTGAGTGAACTTAGTTCGCTCCCCACAAAGATAGGTGTGGAGATTTCAAACATCAAAGGGATTCAGACTTGGTTATACAACAATTAAAAAGTAAATTTTCTTGCAAGTCTGAAAGATTGAAAGGATATAGGAATGCAATTTGGGACTTAATAAATGACCTAGATGCTATAGACTTGATTGCTATTCCTAGAGAACAGAATTCAAAGGCAGATGAACTTACACTCGTTGCTTCCACACTTCGGCTTCCAGACAGTTTAATTGATGAAAATATCTCGGTTGAAGTCATTTTTAGACCCTCAGTTCCTAATAACGTGTATCATTGGCAGATTTTTGATGATGACAAACAAGTGATTAAGTTTTTAACTCACATTCATGAATTTTCAGACTTAGGCATCAATATGAAAGAGGAGGGTTGTAATTACACTGAAATTGATGATGAGGTGAAAGCACCCCCTAGGCGAGTGGTATCTTCAGAGAGGTATTTTGATAGACAGGATGGTCATAAGCAAAAAGAAGAATCAAAGAAAAAATTATGTGATCACTTAGAAATCAACATTGGAACTAATGAAGAGCCTAGGATGATAAAAATAGGCAAGACTACCCCTATAGAAGAAAGGAATGAAATTGTTAAGTTATTAAAAGAATATAGGGATGTCTTGGCCTTCAGTTATGATGAGCTCAAGGTTTATAGGGAGGATGTAATTCAACATGTGATTCCTCTTAAGGAAGAAACCAAACCCTTCAGACAAATTGAGGCAAATGAACCCCGAGTTAGCTCCTTTGGTCCAACAGGAGTTACAGAAAATGTTAGAGGTAGGCATCATTGCTCAGACTAGACATTCTTCATGGTGCTCAAACTTGGTTGTTGCTAGGAAGAAGAGAGGAAAGATTCGGATATGTATTGACTTCAGGAATTTGAACATTGATTGCACAAAAGACCACTACCCCCTTCCCAAGATGGAAACTTTGCTTCAACGAGTTACAGGGTCAGGAATGATTTCCATGCTTGAAGGTTTTTCCGGTTATAATCAAATCAGACTTAAAGCAGAAGATAGGCATAAGACAACTTTTACTACTCCATGGGGAACTTTTGAATATCTTAGAATGCCATTTGATTTATCAAATGCTGGAGCTACTTTTCATAGAACTATGGATTATGCTTTTAGGGCGCTAATTGGGAAATTGATTGAAATATATCAGGATGATTTAACAGTATTTTCTAAGGATGGGAAAACTCACATTAACCACCTTAGGCAAGTTTTGGACAGATGTAGAGAATTTGGGGTTTCTCTAAATCCTGCTAAGCCAGTCTTTGGGGTGACTGAAGGTAAATTATTGGGCCACATAATAACGAAACATGGGGTCAAGTTAGACCCAGAGAGAGTTGAAGCCATTGGTAAGGTGCCTTTGCCTATATCAAAGAAAGCTCTCCAATCCTTCTTAGGACAAACCAATTTTGTCCATAGGTTCATTCCTAACTATGCTGAGATCATGAAACCTATATATAAGTTACTTAAGAAG
>SNQJ01S0195946.1:2761-14271 GCA_010110895.2 Picea sitchensis
CCAAGGCCAAGGATTGGATCATAGAGAGTCAGGAGATTCTCAAGTTGCTGAAAGAGAACTTGCAGATGGCAAAGAATTGACAAAAGATGAGTGCGGACAGGCACATGATAGAGCGCAACTTTGAGGTTGGGGATCTGGTTTTCTTGAGACTCCAACCTTATAGACAATCATCTTTGAAGAAGAGTGGGGCCGAAAAGCTCAAGCCTAGATTTTATGGCACTTACAGGATCATGCGCCGAGTAGGCGAGGTTGCTTATGAGCTAGAGTTTCCAGAGGGGAGCAAGATTCATAACGTGTTCCACGTATCTTGCCTCAAAAAGGCAGTGGGACAATTCATTAGCACATCAGAGGAGCTTCCCCCATTGGATGAGGAGGGCCAGTTGGAGTTGGTGCTGGAGGAGGTACTGGAGTTCCGAGAGCAGAAACTGAGGAGCAGTGTCATTAGAGAGTGTTTGATCAGATGGAGAGGGCTTTCAATAGAGGATGCTACTTGGGAGAGCGAGCAGGTGTTGCAACACCCTGGATTGGTATTGCTTGAGGACAATCCATTTCGGGGAGGACTGTAATGTCTCTTTCCAAATAGGAGCTCCAGAGAGGAGGCTTAATGGTCTAAACCGCCCCGTTAGACTATAGCCAGGGCCAAAAAGGGGTAAACAGGGTTACTAGAGGTCACTCCAGTGAAAGGTGTTATATTCAGAGAGTGACATTGAGCTAAAAGTGGTTAAAAGCATTTTTAAGCCATTTGAGCTAAAAATAGAACATATGAGCTAAAATTAGAAGTCAACAACGAATTAGGGTTTCAACAACGAACTAGGGTTTCGGGTAGCTATAAGAGAAGGCTCAACGATCTAATTCATCATTATGTAGATTTTGACTTGTCATTGAGAGAGGTGCATCTTAGGAGAGATAGTTCAGTGGATTCCAGGAGGAAGACACCAGTTGGTTGATTTCGGTATTGAGAGACACACCTTAGTCACTGGGAAGATCACAGAGGTCTTCCATCATTCTTCAACAACAGTTACACAGGTTCCAGCAGTAAGGGCACACTTATTCAGGGTGAGGGTGCAACTTCTGAGGAGGTTCAGTGGATCGACTTGTCCCATCCAAGGAGAGTTTAGAGATTCCCCTCCGACCCAGTTGAGGGGAAGGCAAGGCACATCTTTTGCCTGGTTCCTCGTCAGATTCCGACGGAGGAATCATCTGGGGCACATTTTCTAGACAGTGGGAGTGCGACACTTTGGGTGGACACATTCTGGGTTCCCGAACGATCATCAGATTAGAACCTGGGAAACCCTTTCGACCCATTTCACAGTAGGTAGGACAAGGCGATCATTTTGAGACACATCTCGGTCGATTTCGACGGTGGAATCACTAGGGCGCAGTTTTCCAGTGAGAGAGGGGTGCATTCCCAAGGGGAATCCATTCGAGGTCCAAACACACCAGCAGAGGGGCCGGTTAGTCACCAGGTCTGAAAGCTAGAGCAGGGCGCACCATTTGGGACAGTTTCCAGGCCATTCCGAGAGGTTTAGCCACTGTGGCGAACTTTTTGGACTTTCAACAGTTACCGTGCGAGCTGCCATAGTTCCAGCTCATCCATTGATCTCGCAGTGCTCATCTATTATCGGGTATTATCATTTAGTTTGTTTATTGTATTCTGGCTAAGATCCTTTTGTCATTTGATCTAGCCGAGTGATTCATTTTTATTTAGCCGCATTCGACATTGTACTCACAGAGATATCATAATATAAGATTTGTAGTCTTTTGTCTCATTGATCATCTATATAGTCATTTATATGCTGTAACAATGAATTATCTACAAAAGATACATTAGATTATCAGTGTTTCCCAGGCTAGCCAAGTTAGGAACATTACATGATGCCTGCTGCTTCCTTCCCCCTCTCTTCTGCTGTGGATACTGTGAAGCATAATGACAATACTCGTGACAAGCAAAAGACTTGACCTTGGTAAGGTCCTTCTTCCTTCTTGGTTTTGGAGATGATTCTCTTTGGAGAACCACCTTTTCTGCCCTTCTTGGTGTGAGCAACCAGTGCCTGGTTCTCATCTCGGCTGCCTTTTTGCTTGCCATTCCTGGACTCTAACCGAGCCTCCTTTTGGATGCAATCGGTCCATAGTCTGTCAGAATCTGACAACTTCTCTCGTGCACAAATCCCCTGCACAAATGGTTCCCAAGACTCGAGAAGACCACTCAATGCCACATTTACCAACTCAATATTATCGACTGCCTCACCAATAGCTGCAAGTTGATCATGAATCTGAGTGATCCTCATGAGGTAGCTAGCAACTGTGTCCGAACTGGACATCTCAACAACTTGGAGCTGGTGCTTTAAAATCAATTTCTGACCTACATTCCCGCTTTGGTACAAGCCTACCAAAGCATCATACATATCTTTAGCTGTCTTCTTCTCGGAAATGTGAGGAATCAAATGATCCTTCACGGAATCCAACAATACCCGCTTGGCCTTCACTTCCTTCTTCTTATGAGTTGCCAATCCTTGCGGATCAGTAGGACTTGGAACCACACCCTCAACATACTCTTTGAGATCATTCTCCTCCAAGAGAAGGAGAATCTTGGCCTTCCAAGCCCGGAAATTTGTTGCCTCTTCCAACCTATCCTCAATCTTAAGAGTGTTCACCATTGTGACCTACCCAAAACAAAAGCAAAAAATATGCAGCAACAAATCTGTTGCACCACCAATCTGCAGTTGCTTATGTCTCAAGAAGATGACTCTTCTCTCTCTTCAAATCCTCAACTTTGGTACCATGTCAATTTTTATGCATCTAATTTCAGATCTGAAAGTTACTTCGAAGTGATCCAAACAATAAACCCTAGGGTTGTTATCACTGAATAATTTTACACTGAAATTATGACAGAAAATTACAGCAGTAGAAACATAAAGATCAGAGAGAAATAATCCATGCACATGAGACACAATTTTCTGTTTTGTAAACTTTCCAATTCAGAATTTTTGAGGGCAAAATCAGCCCTCCCAACAATTCACAAAATCACTAAATTTGGGGACAACCAGTCCTCTCAAAATCAACAAAACCAAAATCAACAATTTTCTGGAAAAAACCTCCTCACTTGCAAACCTGCTGACGTCACCTGTATGGTCTGCCAACATCAGCCGTACAGACTGTTTGGATTGCCAACGTCAGCCTATAGACCTGTTACCTGCCCAGAAACCCTCACACATGCGACTGTTCTACTGCTTCCACACGTGCGCCCTGTTCTTCTGCTATACGACTGTCACACATGTGATTGTACGAACTTGTTCCGTACCACATGTGTGATTGTACGGACCTACTGCTTCCACACGTGCGGCTATACAGACTCCTCACATGTGTGGCCTGTTCTTCCTCCTCACATGTGTGGCTGTATCTTCTCCTCACATGTGTGGTTGTATCTTCTCCTCACACGTGCGACTTGTCTTCTTCCTCACACATGTGGCTAAGAAACGAAAAACAGAATGTCCAAGAACCCCTAGGCCAGATTTGCCAAAGCGCAGAATTGCCTTTGCTGAAATCACCAAGCTCCCTAGCACAAGTGCTCACTCACTTATGCTAACTCCATAATGTCACAATGAGATTGTCACAATCTCTCCTCTCCTTTTATAGGAGTCCAAAGTGAGTTTAGAAGCCCTTAGCTTACTCTAAGGAGCCCTTCACTAAACTCAACATTAAATTAGAATTGTTTATTCACATGTGGGTGTGAAGCCCCAACACAAGCCCACAAAGCCCCATCAACAAGCCCATGAAGCCCCAAGCTCCAATCCAAGGGGGTTTTCACCAAAACCAAAGTGCAATGAGTTGCCAACGAAGATTCCCACATGCCCAACACCAAGGCCATTTGTGGAATACCTCCCGAAGCTACAAAAACATCAACAATGTAGATGAAATTGTGGTTGTAGGATGTCAAGGAGAGGACTGATAATTGTGGTTTCACAGTAGGTTCAAAGTTTCTCTCCCACTCAATTATTTAGAAATGGAAAAAATTAAATATTTTGTTAACTATGTTTGCTTTGAAGAATCAATCATAAAACATAGATCAATTACTTATATTAATGGAAATGTATCCACAAAATGACTATACTCGAAGAAGAGAATGCAACCACCAATGAAGAACTCAAGTATATACTCCAAAGGAAGAATATTCCTCGTGTTCAAGGGAAAAGGGAAGGAATCTACAAGACTAGATCAAATCTAAAGATCTCTTTCTCCATTTGTGAGATACCCTCCAAATAGACTAGCCTAGCAGCCTACATTCACTAAACAAGCAATGGGGAACAACATATTCACAAGGACAAACTAAAAATAACCATAGTAGATGGGTCCTCAACTCAAAACAATGAAGTTAATACCTTTCCCCAGTAAATAGAGTATGGACAAATCAAAGATGCTGAAGAATATCATAATAGGATGGGATATTTTAGCGACTAGAATGGTAAGCATACCTTTAGAATACCGAATATTCTAATATATAGAAAGTTTAAAACCTCATATACGAAACTCAAAAGCAACAATAAAACTAGAAACCATATAAAAGAAGCTAACCTTGCACTTAAAATAGAAGCATTAAAACAGTCTTAATCTCAAACATTCCACAAACCCTAAAGAGAGATAAAAAGTCAAATCCATCCTTTAAAAGCCCCCACACAGAAAAACAAATTCGGTGATGAAATAAAATTACAATATAAACAGTATTAGGACTACGCATTAACCACTGATCCTAATAAATTTCATATGCAACCACAACTTTAAGGCCTCACACAAAAAGCCAATAGCCAAAAAGTTGCTATCATTGTCTGTTCAGAGACACCTATGGAGTATGAGGATCAAAGATCACCCGTTTCAAGGAGACGTCCCTTAATGAAGATCTTCCTGTATTGCCAGTGTTGTGCTCATTACCTCGTACTCTCAGTTTCTAGATGGCTCTGGATACGAGAGGCCTGGAGACCAAATCTCTTCCATGAGGAAATTCAGACAACACAGACTCCCTAGCTCCCAGTTGATGGATGACAAGAATCTCATTACCGCCTTTTTCTCAGCCTTGGATGTTAGGAGAGCTACAAGATGATTGCTTTCTTGGTTTTTGGGATTCTCTTTGGTTTCCATCCATATTGTACTTGTGGCTTTTGATGGCCCAGATCTTTCTCTCTATGGCTTTCTTTCCTCTCCTTCGATTGATTTTCCCCCTTTCTCAGGGTTTCTCAGGCACTCCATGTAGTCTCTCTCTCTCTCTCTCTCTCTTGTTTTACTTTATTGCCCTGTGAGATGTTATAGCACTCTTAATGCTACTTCACTTAGTGTATTTTTTGCAGTCCCATTGGAGAAGTTTGTCCACATGTGGATATTGATATTTAAATTAAATTAAATTAAATCATAGAAGGTAAAACCAGCATATGGTTAAAGCTTAATATAATGACTTATACACCAAATTGAAATAACTGTGTACAAAGTAAGACAGTCAGATAAGGTAGTATGATACAATACAAGATACACGTAGAATTGTGCATATAATACACTAATCAACAAACTAAATTTTCAAGGATCAAAGGAACCCAATCTCTATGGAGATAAAAAATATTATGTCATAATATCCATACCACAAAAAAGAACAACAGTACCATGAGAATGCTAAACAATCCATCTTGCACACAATTATAAAATTTACTGCAATATTACGAAAGGCGTCCTGGTAAAAAGAAAAAGATAGAAATGCCCCAAAATTATACTTTGAAGATGCTAAACTGCACTATAGACTACCAAATACAATTCCTAAAACAGGAGATACTTAAAAAGGAAAACATTAAAAAAGGTTCATATAAAATGGATTCAAAGTTTTCTTATACATATTGATGCAAGTAGTAAAAGCCATAGGAGCAATCCAAACGGAAAGGAAATAGCATATAAATGTAGAAAAATGATAATATTGGACAAAGATACAACATTTTCATACAAATACTATCAGCAAAAATGCATGTCATTAAGATATGGCAACACTACGTAAAGAAAAATGAACCCAAAATTGTTGTGGAGCATAACCTTGTTGAAAAAGTAGAACAATACAATAGAAAACCAGCAGAACATCACTAAAACTGTCATAAAAAAATTAGAAGATAGACTTTCCTTTATTTTGAGAGAAATCCAAAATTACGAGTAACTTAACCATGTAACTGTTGAGAAATATAGCTTGGACAGGTACTTTTGCGCATGTTCAATGTGAATGTGCTAGAAGTAGTTCGAGATATTTCGAAAAGTAATTCTAGTTTGTAATTCATTTTAGTAAAAAGTGTAAATTCTTATATTTAGCTATTAAGTCCAATAAAGTGTTTTCATGCATTTATGTCTTAGACTAGGATTAATCTCAACTGTAGATCTCATTGAGAGATTAGGGTTTTAGTAAAAAGTATAAAGACAGGTCAAGATAGAGAGTTCAGACACGCATAGTTGGACAAGAGAGAGAGAGAGAGAGAGAGAGCAGATCCGTTTAAGAATGAGGATCAGTCGTACAACAATAGGGGTATAGGGTATGTTATCCCCTAGCCTAGGGATAACTAAGGAGATTATGTCTCGAGGCCCACAGGTCCTAAACATGGAGTACCAAGAGCCATATTGACTTGAGCCTGGCCTTGGAGGGTCCATCCTTCTTCTTCAGCACCTCCATCCTGTTAGTAGCAACAACATCCATCCCATCGGCCTGATCCTTCAGAAGCAGTGGGTCTTGCTCCATGAGGTAATGAGTTTGGGTATCATGGTATGTGTCACTCTGATTCTCAAAACATTTGAATATGTGCATTTAATTCTTTTTGGCTTCATGACGTGTGCTTGGATTTTATGCCTTTTGACTTGTCCATACCTGGGAGGGGATGACAGAATGCCCTAGCAAGTTGGTTCCCTTAGGAGTGAGTTGCCACTGGGTGGGTTCATGAAAGGCCATTGTCCATTCCCACCATACTTATCACTTTTCATCATCTTCCCTCTCATCCATCCCCTGCATTGGTTTGGGCATTGGGTTTGCCAAGCTAGCAAAGGGTTGTACCTTGCCTTGTGGGAAGAAGGGGCTAAAGGCCTAGAGGGTAAAAGTAACTGGCAAAAGATAAAAGCCAAAAGAACAAAACCTTCAGATGCTTCACCTAGGGATCCTCGAGAAAGCAATAAAAGGTTTCTCAGCAAGAAAAGGAGGGACCCATAAAATAAATAAACTCGAGACCTAGTTGGAGGATAGGGGGTCTCATCACGAGCCAGCCTATTAGGTCCATGGGCATGTAGCGGTATGACACTGCCATTCATCTGGTTACCATGCCAGGGTTGTGGCTCTTGGTGGCATAGCCAAGAGAAAGGGGGTCTCATCACGAGCCAACCTTCTCATCTCCGTGAAATGCTTGTGGGTAACACTGTCACCATTGGTCATCACACCAGGGCAATGTCCTCCAACTACTCTCTTGAAAGAAAAAACAATAAGATAAAAAGGTAAAAAGACATTGTATGGGCTTGGAAACATTTGCATCCGTGACAAGGTGCAACTCACTCTCTTCAGAGGCACCCACATGTAAGCCATACATTTCCTTGTCATCACTGTACCCATTGCCCAAACATCCCCCATACCATCTCANGACCTAGATTGGTCTTCACCTGGAAACATCCCACATCTAAGGAGAGTCAGCCCAATAGGACGTCCTGAAACCCTCTCCAAACCTGGCTTGTAGAATAGCATAACGTCTTTGAGCACTTGTTTGGGAAAGGGGGGTTTCATGCACATGTTTGGATACTTGATTATTAGATGTGATTGACATTGCTATGATCCCTGTGACTTATGAGCCCATGGAGGGTTTACTTGTTGTTGCTGTAGGACCATGTCGGGCAGACCGGTACATATGGGGAGATGATTAGCTTGGACCTCCATAGGGCTAAAATCCCACCAGATGGATGTTGAAACCCCAACAAGGGGTAGACATATACCAGAGGCTTGGATCGGAGAGAGAGGAGGACGTTCCAGCAGAGACAGTCTGACAGGCCTGGACCCAAGGGGGACTTTCCCTCCCACCATGATGTTGGCCCTTGACATCATCATTCAGAGCCTTGATGTCACCTAGTTGAGGCATCTAGCTTGAGGACGACATTGGTTGGCATGTGTTGCAGTTCCAGAGGGGTTTTGAGCCCCAACGTTCCACTTGGAGGGCTAACGTTCAAGCAAGGAGGCTAACGTCACCCTAGGAGGGGCATGACGTCACCCTAAAAAGCTTAGATTAGGTTTTATTTGACAAATTTATGTAAAATTGGATTTTCTCAAGTAAACTGGCCATGTCGGCCTTTTTGACCTAATTTTGTAATTAAAGGACATTTTTATTGTATAAATAGGGGATTTTCCCCTTGTATTTTTTCATCATTCTTTCACTCACTAAGTGAGGTATGAAATTCAACTCCTTTAAGGTTCTTCGGCTGAAATTAAGTGGTGCGCAACTCTTGGAGGAGGCTTATATTGGTGTTTTTTTGGCATTTTTCTTTGTGGAAAGTCTTCAACTAGGTTATATGCTAGATTATTCTTGGTGAATGTGAGTGCATTTCTACAATTCTTCTTTACTTTGAATGGTTATAGTACATTTACTTTGCATTTTGCTAAGATTATGAAATTGCTAGCTTAAAACCCTAGGAGATCAAGCACATGTTATTGTCCTTGTCTTAATAGCTTTTCACCTACTAGATTTTGCTAGAAAGCCTATCCTTTGAAGCATTGTGCTAAAGCCCTACCATTGTAGCACTCTAGCATCATTTGCTTCATCAAGCCATTATTTACTTAAAGCTTGAGCTAAAGAAGAAGGAAAACCGCTAGGGCCTAGGGTTACCTACTTCCTAGTAGTCGTTTTCCTTCCAAGGCTTGTTGATTGAGGCTTTGGGTTACCAACACCTCAACCATCATTCCTCTTTGTCCTTAGCTCACACATTATCATTTGATTCCTTCAAGATTGCTGCTGCAAAAAGTGACTCCATTAGCCCTAAAGACTCTGATCTAGACCTTCTATTTGATTGATTGATGATAACAACCCTTAAAACTTTTACCTCAAACTATTTACTAACCTTTCCTAACCCTAGAATAGACTAATTCACTAAACTTCTTGCTGCTGTTACAAAAGTAAGCTACAACCAATTATTACAGCAGTAAAAGCTTTTAAGAGCAATTGATAAAGTTGATTTTTACATTGCTTCTTTAGCTTCCAACAAATGCTAGCATAGTGCTATTATTAGATTATCATTTTTTGTCATTTTGAAGCTAATTTAAGGCATTGATTGTGAAGCCATTATCATATATACATTGCTGTTATAGATTTTTGTTTGCTTCATCTTTTATCAACTTGTTGCTTTCATCGACAAGTCCAAGGTTTTATGAAGCACTAACATCAATTGTACTTGCAAAAAATAGTGTTTTCTTGTTGCTTTGTTATGGGCAGGTACACTCAAGCATATCATTGCTTCATTTGCTAAAACTTTGGGACTTTCTGATCGGTGTGACTTGTGAGAGGGGATATCTTTTCTTGATACTTCAACCTTTGCCTTCTCAAACCCCCAGGTCACCGGGGACGTCTCCCTTGGGCTATCACCTCTAAATAGAAAGTGGTGTCTTATTAAGGTGACAATGATAGGACAACCTCCTGTTATGCCAATTTGCCCTCCTTTAGCCTTTTCCTTTGGGACAAGTACAAATTGCACGATAACAAGGTAGATCCGTACAAAACAGTTCTGTATAGTCGTATGGATAGGATGTACAACTGTACAATAGGTTGTTTTCTGTTTTTTGTTTCTCAGGTAGGCCGTACACCTTGTTTAGGGTGATTTAGATAATCATGCAGATGTTGGTTTTAAGTAGATTGTGGAGGTTACCTTGTAAGCTTTCGAAGGAATGAAAAATTGTTTTTTGAAGGAGAAATTTGTCAATTTTTAAGCTTTAATGCATTCAATTTCAGATCTGATAATTACTTCCAAGTGACCTCCAACAATAAACTAGGGCTGTTATCATTGAATAATTTTACATTGAAATTATGACAAAAAATTATAGCAGAAGCACAAAGATCAGAGAGAACATCTATGCACAAGAGACACAAATTTCTATTCAGTAAAATTTTCAGATTGAGAATTTTCGAGGACAAAACCAGTCCTCTCAACAAAATTACAACTTCAACAAATTTCGGAAAACCCTTCCAACTTACAAATCTGCTATACGGCCTTGCTCACGTCACTTGTATGGCCCCTTGTGTCACCCTCCTCACACATGTGACTGTATCGATGACCTGTGATTGCTGTACGAACCCGTCGCATGTGTGGTACAACCTACAATAATTGCGCTGCACAGCTCGCACGGGTGGGTGTTCCTGCGACTATACTGTTCACATGTGTCGTATGGACTGTATGTATCACACGTGTGGCTTGTTCTCTTCTTCCTGTCACACGTGCGACTTGTTCTCTTCCTGTCACATGTGCGGCCTCTCTCTCCTGGTAGAAAGTCAGAAAAATAGAAAGACAGAAACCCTATGCCAGATTTGCCAAAGTGAAAAATTTCCTTGTTGAAATTTGCAACCCCAATCCCTTTGGCAAGAGTGCTTATTCACTCATGCCAACACCATAATGACAACATGAAAAATGTTACAATGACATGTGTGGTGGCTCCTCACATTGCGTCTCCTTTTATAGGAGTTTAATGAGTGAGTTTAGGAACCCCTTCTAAACTCAACATTAAATTAGAATTCTTTATTCCTCCAAGTGGGTGTGAAGCATGTTATCCCCTAGCCTAGGGGTAACTAAGGAGATTATGTCTCGAGGCCCACAAGTCCTAGACATGGAGTACTGAGAGCCATATTGACTTGAGCCTGGCCTTGGAGGGCCCATGCTTCTTTCTCAACGCCTCCATCTTGTCAGCAACAACAACATCCATCCCATCGGCCTAGTCCTTCAACAGCAGTGGGTCTTGCTCCATGAGGTAATGAGTCCGGGTATCATGGTATGTATCACTCTGATTCTCAAAACATTTGAATATGTGCATTTAATTCTTTTTTCTTCTGACGTGTGCTTGGACCTTATTCCTTTCCACTTGTCCACACCTGGGGGGAATGACAGGATGCCCTAGCAAGTTGGTTCCCTTAGGATTTGAGTTGCCACTGGGTGGGTTCATGAAAGGCCATCGTCCATTCCCACCATACTTATCACTTCTCATCTTTTTTCCCTCTCATCCATCACCTACATTGGTTCGGGCATTGGGTTTGCCAAGATAACAAAGGGTTGTACCTTACCTTGTGGGAAGAAGGGGCTAAAGGCCCAGAGGCTAAAAGTAGCTGGCAAAAGATAAAAGCCAAAAGAACAAAACCTTCAGATGCTTCGCCCAGGGATCCTCGAGAAAGCAATAAAAGGCTTATTAGCAAGAAACGGAGGGACCCATAAAATAATAAAATCAAGACCTAGTTGGAGGATAGGGGGTCTAATTACGAGCCAACCAATAAGGT
>SNQJ01S0195946.1:15873-28994 GCA_010110895.2 Picea sitchensis
ATCCTTGTCTTCCATGCTCTGAAGTTAGAGGCTCCATCTAGCTTGTTCTCAGACTTCATAGAGTTCATCATGGCTTGCTTGACTTGGTCAAACCCTAGATTTGACCAAAAATCCAAACTTCATGTCTTGGCCTTCTGAGAGTATCAGGAGATGCGTTGGGCTAGGGCGCACTGATCTATCCGGAGATTAGGTCAATCTCGTCACTTAAGGTGCCTCGACAAGAGGTTTAGGGTTTCTGCAACTGCTTCTGCTAGTAACCCTAGCTGCAGTGTTTCTGGAAATTGCTCCTGCTAGTAACCCTAGCGGCAGTTCCTCAACGAGCTCAATGTCTAGCGGTTATGTTTCCTTCCAGTGTTTTAGGTTGATTGAAGGGGTGTGGGCCCATAACCTGTTAGAATATAGAAGATGGTGTGCTTGTTTTACCATTGACGATACCCTCGTCACCCAACCACAGGTCGAAGCCTCCCTCCGAGCACCTTAACCTTGACCTGAGAATTCCTCCGGAAGCAAACCTTAGGCTAGATAGCCAAACAAAGGACAACACATCTCTCCCCAAGGATAGCGCAACACAAAAGACTGATCAGATAGTCCCAAACCCTAGCCAAGAGAAATCCAAGCCAATATTGAAACTAGCTGCTGCTGCAGCTGCACCTGCAACCCTCCTCCAAACCTGTGCAGCAACTGCAACTGCAGTGTGCACCAACTGGGAAAACTGCAGTCCTGAGATGTGACAAATGAAAACTGGCGCCCTGTATTTATAGTAATCCTGCCAGTTTACTGGGGCCAACTTCTCCTTCTGGGTATGTGTCTGTTCAGTATATTATTATTTATTCTGGCCGACTTCTTCTCTTGGAGGCTAATAGCCTAATATAAATTATATTCTTGAGCCGACAAGGATTCTAGGGTTATTAGCCAATTCATTAGGGTTTATCTTACTTCCCAGAGTCTTCTATTCTCGTCAGGTTCACATGTAGAGGTAAATACCTCCCACAACTACCATAATATTAACAGATTTATTGTTTAATTTGTCATTTTTATGTAAAAAACTGGATATTACATGTAAACTGGCCATGTCGGCCTTTCTGACCTCATTTGTTAATTAAAGGTCATTTGTATTGTATAAATAAGGGATCTCTCTTATTTTTCATCATCTTTCACTCACACTTAATGAGGTCTGAAATTTGTGCCCTACTTAGGGTTTATTGGATGAAATTTGGTGCGCACTTCTTGAAGGAGGCTAGTTTTGGTGGATTTTAACATTTTCTTGTTGGAAAGTCTTCAACTAGGTCTATTGCTAGACGATTCTTGGTGAATGTAAGTAAATTTTCTGCAATTCTTCTTCATTTTGAATGGTTATGGTGTTTTTATCTTGCATTTCTTTCAAGATTATGAATTGCTAGCTTAAAACCCTTGGAGGTTAAAGCACATGTTATTGTTCTTGCCTTAACAACTTTTCACCTACTAGATTGTGCTAGAAACCCTATTTTCTTGAAGCTTTGTGCTAAGGGCCTTGCCATTGCAACACCCTAGCATCATTTGCTTCATCTAGCTGTCATCTACTTCATCCTTGAGCTAAAAAAGGAGGAAAACCGCTAGGGCCTGGGGTTACCTACTTCCTAGTGGCCATTTCCCCCCTAGGGTTTAGTGATTGAAGCCTTGGGTTACCAACACTTCAATCATTGACCTTCTTGTCTCTAGATCTCATATTATCATTTGTTCCTTCAAGATTGTCGCTGCTAAAAGAGACTCCATTAACCCTAAAAGCACCGATCTAAGCCTCGCATTTGATTGATTGATGAAAACAACTCTCAAAACTTTTACCTCAAGCTATCTACCAACCATTCCTAACCCTAGAGTAGACTAATTAGCTAACCTACTTGCTGCTGTTACAAAAGTAAGCTACAACCATCTACTGTAGCAATAAAAGCACTTAAAAACAATTATAAAGTTGATTTATACACTGCCTAATTAGATTCTGATAAATGCTAGTACATTGCTATCATTGAGTTATTATTTTTGGTTATTGTGAAGCTTCTTTAAGGCATTTATTGTGAAGCTATTATCTTATAAACATTGTTGTTATAAAATTCTCTTTGCTTCATCATACATCAACTATTGCTTTTATTGACGAGTCCATGGTTTTATGAAGTACTAACATCAAATTGTACTTGCAAAATATATCGTTTTCTTGTTGCTTTGTTCTGGGCAGGTACATCTAAGCACTTCATTACTTCATTGGTTAAAACCGTGGGACTTTTTGATCAGTGTGATTTGTGAGAGGGACTACTTTTATAGACACTTTAACCTTTGCCTTCTCAAACCCCCAGGTCACCGGGGATGTCTCCCCTGGGCCATCAACCCTAAATAAAAAGAGGTATCTTATTAAGGTGACAGTGATAGGATAACCTCCTATTACGCCAATTTGCCTCCCTTAGCCTTTCCCTTTGGGACAAGTACAAATTGCGCGATAACAAAGCCCCAACATGTGAGTGTGAAGCCTCAACAACAACACAAAGGGGGTTTTCACAAAATAAAAATGCAATGTGTGTGCCAACAAAGATTCCCATATGCCTAACACCAGGGCCAATGTGAGAATAACTCCCCGAAGCTACAAAACGTCAACACTCCCTCTTAGCGAGGGAGGTATTCTCAACCACTCCTAGCTTGTCTCTGAAGTAGACAAACTTCCCCTTCACTAGGGGCTTGGTGAGAATATTTGCAATTTGCTCATCTGTGGAAATGTACTGGAGCTTCACAACTCCCTTCTGCATCCTGTCTCTGATGAAGTGGTATTTGATCTTGATGTGTTTCGACCTGTCGTGAAACACTTGATTCTATGAGAGTTTGACAGAACTCTGATTGTTGTAGTAAATCATGGTGGGCTCCAACACCTGACCAGATAACCCTGCAAGAAGCTTGCGAAGCCAAATAGCTTCATAAGTCGCCAAACTAGTTGCCATATACTCTACCTCTGCTGAACTGAGTGCCCTGTTGAACTGAGTGCCACAAAAGTCTGTTTCCCGTTGAACCAAGAAACCACTATTGATCTCAAGTTGAAACAACCACCAGAAGTGCTCTTTCGGTCAACTGTACTACCTTCCCAATCTGAGTCTGAATATCCATGCAGCCTCACTCCATCAGCCCAGACATATCTCAGACCAAATCCAACTGTACCCCGAAGGTACCTGAGCCAATGCTTCGTTGCTACCCAATGCACTTGCCTTGACTCAACCATGAACTAGCTCAAGGTGTTGACAACAAAGCAAATGTCCGACATGGTATTGATTAGATACATCAACGAACCAATCAACTGCTTGTACATTGTGGGATCCACCAAATCTGAATTCGAAGCCCTTAGCTTCTTCAGATTGGTGATCATAGGTGTAGTCATGGACTTTCAATCCATCATCCCTAACCTCCTCAGTATCTCAACTACATACTTCCCCTGTCTAAGGAAGATCTTGCCCGGTTGTTGCCACACCTCCAATCCCAAGAAGTAATGCATCAATCCAATGTCCTTCATCTCGAACTCCGAGGCCAAATTCCTCTTGCAACTGGCAATGAGCTTCTCTTCTCCGGTGAGGAATAGATCAACAACATACACCACCAATATAAGAGGATCCTCACCAACCTGTATGAGATATAGGTTGGGATCTGCTTCACTCTTGGTGAAGCCCATGCTCTGCAAATACCCGTCGATCCTCGAGTACCATGCCCTGGGTGCCTGCTTGAGTCCGTACAAAGCTTTCTTCAACCTGCCAACATCCCTCCCATGCACCTCAAAGCCCTGAGGTTGTTCCATGCACACCTCCTCCTCAATCACACCATTGAGGAATGTTGTCTTCACATCCATCTGATGTATCCTCTACGACATAACTGAAGCAAGAGAAATCACAATCCTGATGGAAGTATACCTGGAGATTGGAGAAAAAGTCTCCGCATAGTCCACTCCCTCATTCTGGGAGAACCCTCTTGCCACGGACTTCGCCTTGTACTTCTCAATGCTACCATCTACAACATGCTTGATCTTATAGATCCACTTGGAAGTCACCAGAGATTTCCCTTCTGGTCTGGGAACTATGTCCCACACATCATTCTTCATGATGGATTGATACTCCTCCATCATAGCATCCTTCCAAACTTGTTGGCCTACTGCCTTCTCAAAGCTAGAAGGCTCAGAATCAATGATGCTACTCATAAGTGCCACATAGCTCGAAAACCTCTACGGAGGCCTGCTCTCCTTGAAAGTGCCCTTGGGGGGCCGCATGCCTCTTCACATCTCTCAAAGTATCTCGAAGCCATCTAGTCCTCGTGTCCTCGTCACTAGGAGGGTTCACTGGATTTGTTGACTCCTCTGACTCTTCATGGTCTGAAGGATAAACCCCCGTACAGGATGGATTTGTACTCTCCTCATCCTTCAGAGCCTCCTGCTCCTCACCATCTATCTCTAATGTGGTCTCATGGGACTTCTTGAAAGCCAACTCCTCCTCAAACCTAACATCCTAACCAACCTCAATCTGTCGCTATCCTGGAATGTAGATCCGGTAGGCCTTCGAAGTCTCGCTGTATACCACAAACATGCCCTTCTTCCCAGGAGGTTCTAACTTCGTTCTCTTCTCCTTAGGAACATGGATGTAAACTGGACAACCAAAGATCCTCAAATGCCCTATCTATGGTCTCACTCCTGTGAATGCCTCCTCAGGAGTCTTGTCCTCCAAGATCCTACGAGGACTTCTGTTCTGAGCATAGACTATTGTGTTACACGCCTCTGTCCAAAGCAACATACGTAGATCATGGTCATGCAATATCGCCTTGGCAGCCTCAACTATGGTCCGATTCTTCCTCTCCGCAACCCCATTTTGTTGTGGGTTGAAAGGCATTGTCAACTCCCTCTTAATCCCTGCCTCATTGCAGAAATCCTTGAACTTGTTGGAGGTATGTTCGTCCTCGTTATCTGACCTCAAGACCTTGATCTTCTTCCCTATCTGATTCTCCACCAGAGCCATGAACTCCTTGAATCAACTGAAGACCTCATCCTTGGTCTTCATGAAGAAGATCCACGTCCTCTTGGAATAATCATCAATAAAGGTCACATTGTACAGGTAACCACTCGAATATGGAACTGACATCGGTCCACACATATCTGAATGTACTAGATCCAAGATCCCTTTGGACCTACTATCACTGTTCAGAAAAGCAGCCTTGGCATTCTTTCCAAGTGCACTACCTCTACATAAACACTGGTGCTCCGCCCCAAACTCTCAAACACCTGTAACTATTGTCTTCAACATTGGCAAAGCCTTGTAATGCAAGTGTCTCATTCTTCTGTGCCAAAGCTCGCATAGACTATCATTGTCATGTACCAAGGCTTGGGCTGGCTGTCCAGTCAACCTGTAAAGACTACCATCACGAGCACCAATGACCTCTGCTGAGTCAATGCTTGATCCTCTTGTCCATGCAAGAACCTGTCCACCTAAGAATACCACTGCATACCCTCTGTCCTCCATAGCAAAGATAGAAAGTAGGTTCTTCTTCAATCTCGGTACATACAACACATCACTCATCTTGAGAAGCTTCCCGGACTCCAACTGAAACGAAGCTGTCCCAACTCCCTTGATTGGATACTTGGCATTATCACCAAGCTCCACTTGCAATCTCGAGTCCTCCTTTGACAAACTGTTGAGTGACTGCAATGATCTTGTCATATGACGAGAAGCTCCACTATCCACCAACCAAGTCCCACTACTGCAGATTGTACCAAAAAGGGCGAAGACCAATAAAAACTCCCTCAAAAACTTGTCTGCAACCTCATCCACCTCAGTTGATGATGCTTGTTGTTTCCATCTCCCTTTCTTCTGTTGTGGACACTGTGAAGCATAGTGGCCTAGCTTATGACAAACAAAACACTTGACCTTACTAAGGTCCTTCTTCTTCCACTGCTTCGGAGATGCCTCTCTCCCTGGAGAACCCTTTCCTCCGCCCTTTCTAGCGTGAGCGGCTAGGGCTTGGTTCTCATCATCACTACCTCTTTGCTTGCCATTCCTTGACTCTATCCGAGCCTCCTCCTGGATGCAATCGATCTACAATTTGTTAAATGGTGGCAAATTTTCTCGTGCACAAATCCCCTGTACAAATGGTTCCCAAGACCCGAGAAAACCATTCATTGCCACATTCACCAACTGTGTCATCAAGTGCATCACCAATGGCTACAAGCTGATCACGAATCCTTGTGATCCTTATGAGGTAGCTAGCAACTGTGTCTGATTTGGACATCTCAATAGATCGAAGCTTATGCCTCAAAATCAACTTCCAGTTTGCATTCCAGCTTTGGTTTGGTACAAGCCCACCAAAGCATCATACATATCTTTTGCTGTTTTCTTCTCGGAAATATGAGGAATCAAGTGATCCTTCACAGAATCCAACACCACCCGCTTGGCCTTCACTTCCTTCTTCTTATGGGCTGTCAATTCATGTGCATCATTTGGATTTGGAATCATCATCTCAACATAATCTTTGAGATCATTCTCTTCCAAGAGCAAAAGGATCCTAGCCTTCCAGGCCTGGAAATTTGTTCCCCCCTCCAACCTGTCCTCCACTCTAAGAGTGCTCAACATTCTGTCCAAACAAGAGCACAAATCTGTAACAACAAAAATCTGTACCAACAAAAATCTGCAACAACAAATCTGAGTAACACAAATCTGCAACAACTTGTGTCTTAAGAGATGACTCCCTCTCTCTCTAGAGCCTATGCTCTGATACCATGCCAATTTTTAAGCATTTAATGCATTTAATTTCAGATTTGAAAATTACGTCCAAGTGACCTCAAACAGTAATCTAGGGCTGTTATCACTGAATAATTTTATACTAAAATTATGACAGAAAATTATAGTGGAAGCACAAAGATCATAGAGAAAACATCCATGCACAAGAGACACAAATTTGTGTTCAGTAAAATGTTTAGACTGAGAATTTTTGAGGACAAAACCAGTCTTCTCAGCAAAATTACAGCTTCAACAAATTCCGGAAAACCCTTCCAACTTACAAATCTGTTGTACGATCCTGCTGACGTCACTTGTATGACCCCCCTGCATCACCCTCCTCACACGTGCGACTATACGGATGCTCTGTGACTGCAGTACGGACCCGCACGTGCAGTATGGCTTGCAATAATTGCGTCGTGCAACTCACACATGTGGATGTATTGTTCACACATGCTGTACGGATCACATGTGCACCTGTTTTGTTCTTCTTGTCACACGTGCGGCCTCTCTCCTGGCAGAAAATAAAAAAAATAGAAAGAAACCCTAGGCCAGATTTGCCAAAGTGAAGAATTTCCTTGCTGAAATTTGCAACCCCAATCTCCTTGGCAAGAATGCTTACTCACTCATGCCAACATCATAATGACAAGATGAAAAATGTCACAATGAGGTGTATGGTGTCTCCCGACATTGCTTCTCCTTTTATAGGAGTCTAATGAGTGAGTTTAGGAACCCCTTCTAAACTCGACATTAAATCAGAATTGTTTATTTCTCCAAGTGGGTGTGAAGCCCCTACATGTGAGTGTGAAGCCCCAACAAAAACACAAAGGGGGTTTTCACAAAATAAAAATGCAATGTGAGTGCCAACGAAGATTCCCGCATGCTCGACACCAAGGCCAATGTGAGAATAACTCTCCGAAGCTACAAAACATCAACAAAATTATCCGTGTATGTGTGAAACTGTTTTATGCTTCTGCTGTTTACTTTTCCAACTATTATGTGATTGATGATGTGGTCTTAATATATTTTCTATATTAATTAAGTTCAACAATTTATTTGTTTAATTGAGATCATAAGGACAACAATTACCTAGGGCTGGAATCTTCACATGGTATCGGAGCTAACTTTTTTGATTGAGATTCTCAAGGATTTGCAATAGTAAATCAATTGCTGGAAAGAAGGACCAATAGTTAGAGTGTTTCAAACTTTTTTTTAAAGACTAATTTTTAGATCTAGGAGTTTGTGTAGTAGATCTCAGAGATGGCATCAACGAGTCTTAGGTTTGAGGACAAATTTGACGGTGCCTCAAATTTCTTATCATGGAAAGTGAGGACTACATTCTTATTAGAAGAGAATGATCTTTGGGATATTGTCAAGGATGTTGTGCCTTCGCCTACAGATCTGCAACAGTTGGTATCTCATAAGAAGAGGGAAGTGAAGGCCAAGCAGATGATCTTGGATGCCATAAAGGATCATTTGCTCCATCATTTATCTGGGAAGAAGACAACGAATGAGATGTTTGATGCCCTGGTAAGCTTCTACCAGAGTGAGAACATAAACAGGAAGATGATCTCGCGGAACAAACTTAGATCCATAGAGATGACCAGATTGGAGTTAGTCACCAGTTACCTTATGAAGGTCACATAGGTTCGTGATCAATCTGCAACAGTTGGGGAGAGGGTTGTAGATGAAGAGCTAGTGAACATGGCATTGAATGATTCCCAACTTTGTGGGAACCATTTGTCAAAGTTATTTGTGCTTGGGAGAACCTTCCTAACTTTGAGAGGCTGTGGGATCATTGCATACAGGAGGAGATTCAGATGGAGTCACAGGCCAACAAGAAGGGGGGTGATGAGAACCTAACTCTATTTGGCCAGTCAAATAAGGGTAGAGGTAAAGGACCCAACAAGGGTAAGGGAAATAGTGAGGAGTCAACCTCACATCTAGGAAAGAAGGACTTGAATAAAATCAAGTGCTTCATTTGTCATAAGGACGGTCATTATGCATCACAATGTGCAGAGAAAAAGGGTAAAGGGAAGCAACAATAGAAGCAGGTAGCGGCCTCTGTAGAAACTAAGATGAAGGAGTTTTTTGCCGAGTTGGTATCTTGCCTTTCTACCAACACAATTCCAAGGAATGCGTGGTGTATGGATACTCGACATATGACATCAACGCGACAATTATTTTTTAGTCTAAAGAAGGACTCATGAGTACAGATTGAACTTGGTGATGGTGTGAACTACCTAGTAGCAGGAGTTGGTACTATTCCCTTCCAGCTCGAGTCAGGTAAGTCTGTAGATTTTGACGATATCTTATTTGTTCGAAGTCTCGGGAAGAACTTGCTTTTAGTTTCGGTCATGGAGGATAAGGGTTTTGTATTTGAGTTAAAGAACCAACAAGTCCTCATCAAGACGAAGGAATCTAGCCTAGGCACAATGCAGGTAATAGGGGTTAGAGAAGGTAATTTGTATATTTTGCAGGGTTAACCTGTTCGAGTCCTAGTTCATAACAATGACAACTTGTGTGAGTTGTGGCACAAGAGGATGGTGCACTTGCAACATAGGGCGTTACCTATTTTTAGGGAGATAGTCACAGGTCTTCCAAAGTTCAGTATTGAGAAACATGGTGTATGTAGAGGGTCTTCCAAGGCTGCTTTCCCAAGTAGCAAGCATAGGTCTAAGGAGATTCTAGACCTAGTACATTCGGATGTTTGTGGACCAATGTCGGTAGAATCAATTACAAGAAGCATGTACTATGTTTCCTTCATTGATGACTTCTCTCGCAAGACTTGGATCTACTTCTTAAAGACCAAGCATGAAGTCTTTAGTAGGTTTTAGGAGTTCAAAGCTCTACTTGAAAACCATATAGGGAAGAAGATCAAAGTATTAAGATTAAACAATGGGGGAGAGTATACCTCCAAGGAGTTCTAGGGTTTCTGTGAGGAGGCAGGAATTAAGAGGGAGCTGATTGTTCCATACAACCCATAGGGGTTGCTAAGGCCATGTTACATGACCACGACTTGTCAATTTTTCTTTGGGTAGAGGCATGCAACACGACAATCTACATCTAGAATTGGTGTCCTCATAGGATCTTGGAGGACACAGTACTAGAGGAGGCATTCATTGGCGTGAAGCCAGAGGTGAGTCATTTTCGCATCTTTGGTTGTCCAGTTTATATCCATGTATCGGTAGAGAAGAGGACTAAGTTGGAGCCCTCCAACAGGAAAGGTTTATTTGTGAGTTACATTGAGACTTCAAAGGCTTACATGGTCTATATTCCATAGTAGAGGAAGACAGTAGTAAGCAAGGATGTAAAGTTTGAGGAAGACTTTGCATCTAGGAAGTCTCATGAGCGTATTCCAGTGACAGAGGATGAGGAGCAAGAAGCTCTTAACGTTGAGCCAGGGTTACTAGTGATTTGGAGAGCAATACAACAACCTTTAGGTGAAGAGGGGGAGACAGTAGCCCCTTCCACTTCTGTCAGGAGATCTTGATTGTTCACTCAGACATTGAGGGATGCTCAGGAGCATGTTGAGACTCCTAGGAGCACATTAAGAGAAAGCATGCCTCTGAAGAAGTTTCTAGGATACATGGCATTAATGAGTGACATTCTAGATTCCAAGCCTTCCAACTTTCAGCAGGCAATAGACCAACAGGTATGGCAGGATGCCATGGTGGAGTACACCTCCATCATGAAGAATGATGTTTGGGACAGTGTCAAGATCGAAGCGGGAGTCAGTAGTGAGTTCTAGGTGACTCTACAAGATCAAGCATGTTATAGATGACAACATTAAGAAGTTCAAAGTGAGGTTTGTGGCAAGAGGGTTCTCCTAGAGAAGGGAGTGGACTACCTTGGTTTTGGCCCTTGGAATATAATATGTAATAATCATGTGGGCCGAGATATAATGATCCTGTGTTATAAATATGTGAAATGCATTGTAAATATTTCTAGTGAGGAGCTCAAAGCCAAGGCTCGAATAGTGAATGCATAAGAGTCAAAGTGGTGGTTATAATAATAATAATAATAATCTATTTTTAAGGTCATGGCCAAGCCAGCGCACCAAATTGGTGTATGAGACCCCCTTGTTTGTGGGACAAGGGACCCCCCTCCGCCCAACTATTTGACTGGTAAAGTCTATGAAGGTATACATACCCTACCCCCCTCTAGATTTGAACCTGTGACCTCTTAAGAGGAAACACATGTTCTTAACCATTAGGCCCGCTCAGGCTGTATACATACCCTATATTTCCCATGATATGCTCATGTATATGTAAAAGCATGTGAAACAAAAATGCATAATACTTATATATGTCCACCAAAATGGTTGCTTGAGGGAGCAACAAGGGTACTGCTACACCTCATATTGTATGAGGTTCCACATTGTGATTTTCATCACATCGATGGAAATATTTGCTGGTAACATGGATCTTTGGAGTCGACTTGGGGGGATTCATCTTCATGGAGCTCCTTCTTGTCATGGAATCATATCATTTGATGGAGGTCTTTGGTTTGGGAGGTCTCACTTCTCCTTGGTTAGATGATTGTGCTTGCTTCTTGGTCGTCTTCTCACATGTGCTTGCCTTGTGGATCACTCATGGGTTGCATATTTGATGGTTGTGGAGCATGCTATCTCATTATGGTATGGCATACATGCTTATCTTGGATATGGATGATGGTTCTAGCCCCCAAGGGGTTAGATGATGGTGGAAGGAGGTAGATGTTTCATAGTGACTTAGTGTGTTGATGTATTATGTTGGTGTCACTAGGATGGAGTGTTCTACATGGTCCTCATGTGTTGGATGTGTGATGGGGCAATACTTGATGATTGGATGAGTTAGCACTTTGTTATGTCCCATTCTCTTATGATGTTGCTAAAGTGGAATGATGCATGTTGCCTTTGTGGGGTTTTCCTGGGTGATATAACTTGATGATGTAACATTTGTTGAACATCACCTAGGGGGGAATGTGTTTGATGATGTTAGTCCCCTTGTTGATGTGTTATTTCCCAAGTTTGAGTTAGAAAGGGGGGTTACTACATATGGTTTGATGGTGATCTAACCTTTTCCTTAGGTTGGATGATGATTTTTGATGTAATAATCCTTTGGTGGTGGTGCACCTTAGGTTAGGATTTATGTTTTGTTGTTATCATGGTAGGGTTTTGCTAAGGAGAACATCTTTTATTTACATAGTACAACACTTTATTAGAGTGCACCCCTCATTGGCACACATGTTCATGGTGATTTAATCAGTCGTTGACTATTGGAGGGGGACTATGGTTTTATTTCGTCATTAACCTTTGTGCACACATGTTGAGGTTGATTTAGCTACTCAATGGTTAAATTAATCTACTTTATCCAGACTAAGGTTAATTGCTTGGGTGTCGTACCTCATTGGCTTGCTTTTCACACTTGGAGTTGGTTGAAGCTTTCTTATGGAACACACCCTCTTCTTGGGCGGAGTTTTCAAGGCATGCACTATTTTATTGTTTCTTGGAGAGGTTGGTGCACTTCTCTAGGGGACACTCTCTTGGGTTGGTTGGACATCTTTATGACATGGCATATGGAGGAGTTTTTTATTGGTTTATTGATGAGGTCTAACCATTCTTGGCACATTCTCATGGGGCGCATTTCACATGGAGATATTATATTGTTTGTTGGGTGGTTGAGGTAGTTACATGGCACAATTTTCTAGGGTGCACCTCTCCTAGGTGCTCTCTCAACTTAATTACGTGGATATTTCAGTTACACTTGGCATCTTTTGACCTTCTTGGAGAGTGTCCTCACCTATTTGATTTGGCACCTATACTATATTTTTATTTGAGGTGGTTATGGAGGGAATTTATTGGGAGGCGTGTGGCATACTTGGAGGGCCACACATGTGGCTTTTGCATGCTCTTGTTTGGTCTCCTTTCTATTTTTGGAGATTCTTCTTGGATGGTGCACATGTGGAAGTTTCTTCTTGCTATTTTTGGTGATTTTCTTGGAGGGCACACTTGTGGAGAGATGTTCTACTTTCTATTTTGGGAGTTGACCACATCCTTTCTTGTGGCGCGCTCCATCTACTTGACATATTGCACATTCAACCATGGAGTTGGTTGCGTTGGGGTTTACACGTGGATTGATTGCATGCAACTTGTGGGCTTCTTGCTATTTTTTTAGGAGGTTGTTATGGAGCATTCTTCTAGGAGGATTATTATATGTTGTTAAGAACCAAATAACTGAATACAAAATACACCAGAATAGATCCAAGAAGAATATATGAAAACCACACTTTACTATATCAAAACCCTTAGGGTAGGGCAACACCATACAATGGATCCTATTATGGAAGGGATCCTCTCCTGTTCACTTGCCTCTTCGAGGG
>SNQJ01S0195947.1:7801-25262 GCA_010110895.2 Picea sitchensis
TAGCAATTATTTCTCTCTAGGCCTTAGGTTACTAACACCTCTCTTATATTTTTTATCTCCTTGACATAGTACTATCATTGCTATTTTCCTCCAAGAGTTGTTGTTGTTATCATTGACTCCATTACCCTAAAGGGCACTAGTCTACTCACTACAAGTGATTGACTGATCAAATAACTTTCAAACCATCTTCCTTGGAGCAGTTACTAACTTCTACTAACCCTAAATTATCCAAATTCATTGACTAACTTGTTGTTGTTGCAAAATATTGCTACAACCATCTAACAACATCAAATTAACCTTAAAAGTGACATGTTATGCTAGCTAGACATTTCTAAAACTGTGTATGAGTATATATTATCAATTTACCTAGTTGAAGCTATTATTTCAAGTCTTTTATCAAGCATTTTCAAGCATAATTAATGTGGCTAATTTATCATTGTTGTTATAAACTATTATATCGCTGCAATTTTATATCAACTAGTCTATTTTCTCAAAGTTCATTTTCTTATGAAGCATTAATATCATTTTGGTACTTGGAAAGTGCCATTTTTCTCTTTGTTGTCTTGTTCTAGGTAGGTACACAATATTACTCTTTTGCGTCATCTTAAATAAGACTCTAAGAACCTTTTAACTTGAGTGACCTCTGAGAGGGCAGGGACTTTCTTGTATCATTTGCCTTAGCCTTCTCAAACCCTCATGTTACTGGGGACATCTCACCTGGGGTACTGTGACATACTCCTAAAGAGAAAGGGGTTTCCTGTTAAGGTGGCAGTGATAGGTCACTCCTAGTTATGCCAATTTCATATCCACTTTCCTTGGGATTTGGGCAAGTACAAATTGTGCGATAACATTTTGGCACTGTTGTCGAGGAACACTAAGTCAATATTCCTCAAGACGACACTTTTTCTGTAAGCCTTTTCTTCAAAGACTTTATTTTACAAAGCGTACCTGGAGAATCCACTGAGGGTGATCCCTCATCCTTTTGATAATTTTAAGAAGATTATCTGGCGACTCCACAAACCTCAAGGAGGTATACCAACCCTCCCAAGACTTTTAGAAGAAAACCTCCTTGAAACAATCCTATAGTAAAATCATTATTTGGAGGCAATATTCCTTTGAACACAATGTCTAATGCTCATACCTAGACCCTTAATCCAAATCAAGCTAATAACCAGAGACAATGGTCATCCAATATTTTCAAACCGTTAGACATGAAAAACATACTGGGATACCTTAGGCAAATGCCCCCTAGGTATGAGAAATTGTTACCTAAATTCACTGGTAATGATGTAGTCAGTGTTGAGGATCATATGAGAAACTTTTGGGCCTTCTTTCAGCTTCATCCTATCAGTGATGATGCTAAAGATTTAGCTATGAAATTGTTCTTTGTTACCCTCTATGATGGCGTTAGATGATGGTACAATGGTCTCCATGATGCTAGTATTACAACCATGGAAAAGTTGGAGGAAGTGTTCTTCAAATTATGGAGTGTCAAGAAAGACCCCAACATGTTGCTAATAAGGTTGAATAAAATCACAAAACAAGAGAATGAAACTATTAGGGAATTTCATGATAAATTTGAAAGATTAGTACAAAAGATCTCGGTGAGCTATCACCCTTTAGACAATTTTCTTCTCTTTATCTACACTAAGGCCTTTATAGGACAGATAGGTTTTCTCCTTAGAGACAAAGCCCCTAAAACAATCCAAGAAACCCAAGAGGTGGCTACAAAAATTGAAGAAAATCTATGATCATCCATAGTTGAACCTTTCTCTTCCCCAAGAGCTAAAATAGATGTTAAACCTAAAGTAGTCCATAATGTTGAGTCTACCTCAGATATTGGTTCTAGCTTGGAAAAGCTATAGTTGATTGTAGATGGCATGGTAAAAACCCAAGAATTAATGATGAATAGGATTGTCAATTTCGAAAGAGCTCAACAAAAACGTCCTAGGCCCCCTTAGAAAGGGCAATTCCATAAAGGGACTCAAGTTTTCAGACCAAAAATTGATCAAGAAGTCCCTAATACTTTAACCCCCACAAACATGGTAGATGAAAACCCTTGGTGCTTGAAATGTAGAGACTCACATTGGGAGTATGAATGCCCCCTGAACAATGGTGAACATCACGAATTCAATATTATCAATCATACCATTGAGAGCCCACAGTGTTGCCTTAATGTCACACTGGAAGAACATCAGGAAGGCATAAAAGAAGCAGCCGGGAGGGATAGAATGGAGGTGATAAATAACCTTGATCAAGAGTTGAGAGAAAAGTTAAAAAAAAACAATAATTCCAAGTGTATACTAGACAAAAACAAATGAACCAACTTCCTAGAAATCCTCCCAAAGCTCACAAGGTTGATTTGAATTTTGACCTTGAAGGTGCATTGGCTAAAATGCACATGACCATTCCACTATAGGAAGTTATCAAGGTTCCATCTATAAAAGAAAGGTTCGAAAACTTTTTCAAAGCATCATATGAGCCGATGGACCCTCCTATCATGTTAAAAGTAGACCATTTTAGGGTTCAATATGATGGACACCCGCCTTTCTTCATGACATTATTAGTAAATGACAAATGCCTTAACAATTGTATGCTTGATTCAAGACCATGTGCTAACATGATATCTTTGAGAGTCATGGAAAAGCTAGGCCTCAAGGCCAAATGACCTTACATGAATGTATGTGGTTTTGTATCCAGGGCCATACCCACTCATGGGGTAGTTGAGAATGTTGAAGTACACCTTATCAGATATCACGAGAGAGTTATCCACATGGATATTGTGGTGGTGGATGTACATGATGTGTGGGGAATGCTTTTGTCTAGGAAGTTTGATGCAATGTTGGAGGGGACATTAGAAATGGCCCTAACCTACATCAACGTGCCTATGAAAAATGGAACAATTGAACGCCTTCCAAATATGCCAATGGCCAAAGCCCATGTGAAATAAATTAATAATGATGTTGACACCAATGTAACACATGAGCTAACCAAAGAAAACCTTCCTATATTTTATCCACGGGATATACCTTTCACTTTAGAGGAAGAGTTTAATGAGATACATTGGCCAAAAAAGGAAGAATACCAACAAATGTTAGATAAATATAAGGATAAGGAAATTGGAACCATTAAATTACTTAGGAAATGTGATGATGACATATTGATCAAACCAAGCCAACAAGAATTCCTTATAGTTGAATCCCACCCTCCTCCCTCAAAACAATATACTAGATTTATCCAAGAAACAATCAAGTTTAAAGCAAAGGAGTATCAAGAGGGAGTTACGGTATGGATGTGGAACACGAAGAAAGGAGAGGCTACTAATGTTAAAGGGAATGTGTAGTTTTGGCTTGGACCTTTCAGACTCAAAATGAATTTTGTCAATCATGCCTACTATTTATCCACGTTGGAAGGAAGAAAACACCCATTACCGGTTAGTGGACACCTCCTTAAACCCCATCATGGGGTAGAGACTTGACTTCATAGGTATGTATAGGTAAGTTAGGCATTTGCATCCATTGTATATACCATCTGTATATCATGATAGTGTAGTGTAGTTTCATTATCTATTCTTTCATTTTGTATATATGCATGTTTATTTTTATTTCACTATATCATATATGAGCGAGGGGTGATATCACCACTCTAATGGTTACTGATACATTTGTTGAGATCTAACAGATATAGATCATGCTAAATATGTTGAGGTTCTCATGTGCTCAACAGTGAGAATAAGTCGGCACGTTGGAGCCAGATGTTATCCCCTATCCTAAGGATAACTAAGGAGATCATCTCTCAATGCCCACAAGTCCAAGACATAGAGTGCCGAGAGCTATATGACTTGAGCATGGCCCTAGAGGGACCATATTTTCTTCAGTGCAACCCACCTATCAATAGCAGCAATGTCCATCCCACCAGCCTGGTCCTAAAGTAGCAGTAGGTCTTGCTCCATGAGGTAATGAGTCTAGGTATCATGCTATGTGTCACTCTGATTTTCGAAGCATTTAAATATGTTGCACTGAACTCTCCTTCATTTCATAACGTTTGCTTGGAAATTATGCTCTTTAACTTGTTCATACCTGGGAGGGTGACATAATACCCTAGTAAGTTAGTTCCCCTTTAGAATGAGTTGCCATTAGGTGGGTCTATGAAAGGTCATCGTCCATTCCTTCAATACTTACCACTTTTCATCATTATTCCTCTCATATTCCCCTACCTTGGTTCGGGCATTAGGTTTTCCACACTAGAAAGGGTTGTACCTTGCCTTGTGGGAAGAATGGGCTAAAGGCCTAGAGGGTAAAAGTAGTAGGCAAGAGTTAAAAGCCAAAATGAAACCTTTGAGATGCTTCACCCAAGGATTCCCGAGAAAGCAATAAAAGGCTTCTCAGTAAGAAAAGGGGACCCGTAAGATGAAACAAAACTCAAGGTACTAGTTGGTGGATGGGAGGTATCATCATGAGCTGACCAATTAGGTCCATGGGAATGTAGCATTATGACACTACCATCTATCTGGTCACCAAACCAGGGTAGTGTCTCTTGGTGGCATAGCCAAGAAAAAAGGGGTCTCATCACGAGCCAATCTTCTAATTTCCGTGAAATGCTTGTGGGTAACACTGTCACCTCTTGTCACCACGCCAAGACAGTGTCCCCAAGCTTTTCCCTTAAAAAGAAAAGACCAAAATCAATAAGAATAAAAGACATTGAATGGGCTAGGAAACAATGGCATCCATGATAAGGTGCATCTTGCCCTCTACAGAGGCACCCACAAGCAAGACCTACATTTCCTTGTTATCACTGCACCCTCTGCCCAAACACTTCCCCTACGTCGTTTCACACACTTACATGACCTAGATTGGCTCTCACCTGGGAAACACCCCAAACTTAAGGAGGATTATCCCAATAGGACATCATAAGACCCTCTCCAAACCTGACTTGTTAAATTGCATAACATCTTTGAGCATTTGTATGGGTAAAGGGGGGTTTCATGCACATGTTTGGGTAATTTTATTATTAGATGTGATTGACATTGCTATGATACCTATGAATTATGAAACCCTGGAGGGCCTACTTGTTGTTGCTACAGGACTTTGCTAAGTGGGCAGGTACATATGGGGGAATGATTAGGTCAGACCTCCATGGGGCTGAAAGCACAACTGATTGATGTTGTAACCCCACCAAGGGGAAAATAGAAACCATGGGCTTGCACCAAGGACACTCCGCTAGACCTAGACCCAGGGGGGTCTTGCCCTTCCTCTTGGACGTTGACCCTTGGAGGCACATGACATCATCATTTGTCCCTAGATGTCATCCAGTCAAGGTTTTCATTTATGAGGATGGTTGTGTGCTAGTTGGCACGTGTGGCACCATTTGGGGCCTTTGGAGGCCCAACGTTTTGCATTTGAGGCCTAGCGTTCCACCCTAGGGGGGTAACGTCACCCTTGGATTTGATTTTACGGTTTAATTAATGACATTTATGTAAAATCTGGATTTTTGATGTAATTTGGCCATGTCGGCCTTTTGACCTAATTTTAAATAAAGGTCATTCATATTGTATAAATAAGAGAGAAAAACTCTCATTTTGTGATCATTCATTCATCACACAAGTGTGAGGTATGAAATTTGCGCCCTTTTCAAGGATTATTGGCTGAAATTTTAGGCGCACTTCTTGGAGGAGACTATTTTGGTGTTTCTTGGCTATTTCCATGGTGGAGGATATTCAACTAGGGTTTAAGCTTGATTATTCTTGGTGAAGTAAGTACAAAATTTACAGTTCTTTATTGTGAATGAATGTTTGTATTGAATTTTACTTTTTCATGTCGAAGATTATGAAATTGTTTGCTAGAAACCCTAGGAGAAAGACATATGTTATTATCTTTTTCTCTATAGTCTTCAACTTGTTTAAATTTCTCAATAAAGCACCTTATCAAAGAAGTAGATATTGGAGCCCTACCATTGTAGCACTCTAGTAACCCTACTTCATTGCATATTGCATATTTTATTTCAAATTTGTCTAAGGAAAAGAGAAATCGCTAGGGCCTAAGTTGTCTTACTTTCTAGCAATTATTTCTCTCTAGAACTTGGATGTTTGCGGCCTTAAGCTACTAACACCTCTCTCATCTTTTCCATCTCCTTGACATAGTACTATCATTGTTTATTTTCCTCTAAGAGTTGATACTGTTATCTATTATGAACATAAATATACATATAAATAGATATTCATAACATAATAATTAATTAAAAATAATAACTATTAATAATGAAAGGACATGTAATAATTAATTAAAAATAATAACTATTAATAATGAAAGGACATGACTATTGGTTAAGGGCACCCCTGCATGGGTATATAAACAGCCCTCATTCTCACCCTTGTATATCATCTCATCTATTCATATCTTATACATTGTTCTTACATGGATTATTATGTTATATTCCAAGTATTTTGATAAGTCTGTGTGAGTGAACTTTGTTCGGCTCATTTGGTATCAAAGGAGGCATCAGAGCTTCATTTTTCTGATCATGGCATTGGCCACTCTCTTTGCAGACCTTGTCTGAACCGGCTTTAGCCACACACAAAAATTTTCAGAGTTTCTCTGATCTAGTCTTTGACCAACAATTGACCTTTGGCCACCTCCATTTTTTTCAGAGATTCTCTGCTCTGCAGGTCAATTGACCACAATAGGATTTTGGCCATCTAAAATGCTTAAAAAAAAAAATTACAGCATTACTGCAATCTGTAATTCTAGTGTCTGTCATACTGTAGCTTGCAACCTATCGTACTCCACCCATTGTACAACCGCCACACCTACTGTACACTACTGCCTGCAAATTATTACTCTTCGTAACTTTTGTAATCACACAGAAAATTAATTGAAAAGTCGTGCAAAACTGTAAATTAATTGAAAGTTCGTACAATATCTAAGCCACAACCACCGTACAACCAGTTCTATCATACTATTTCAGATATATCGGTGTTTGTCCGTACAGTTTCTGCAGTCATTATCGTACTACAATTCATATTGCAATTCATACCATCATTGTACCAACTATCAATTGAAATTCGATCATACTTCTCTACCTTGCATTCGTACCATTGAAGCCATAATTCAATAGTCTACCAGCCATCGTCGGCACCCAATCACTAACCAGTTGTACAATTATCAAAATTGTTGTTGGGTCATACCGGCCACACATTATTTCTGTACAACCGCCATTCCCTACAGTTGCTAAACCACCCGTACACCTGCTCTGCCTCTGTACATTGTTTTCAATTAGTACAACCTATTATGTGATATAATTGGAGGGTCGTATGGAAAAGTAATTGTTCGTACAATCAATTTTAAAAATAATTGCAGTTCGTATGTCCTACACCATACCGTTTTATCACCAATCGTTGGGTTGCATCTACGCTCATACATCACACCTTTTCAAAATCACGTCTGCCCATACATTCTTCCATTTTAATTCACCTATGGTCGCGCGATTAGTATATCTATATATTAAAGTCTTAGGTGAAGAGCTTACAAAGTCGGGAGATAATTAAGAAAAGTCAAAATAATAAAATCGAGGGTGAAATCGTGGATTCAAACCAAAAAAAAGGGGGTCAACCCAATTCAAAGGTGAAACGACCTATCAAAACAAATATACTAAATGAAGACAAAAAGGAAGGTGTCTAAACACACATTACTCATATTTAATGTCATATTTCAAAGTCTAGCGGGTCATAAAGTTTCGAAAACTATATTAAGTGAAAGGTATTAACTTTATTAAGTGAAAGGTGAAAGGTATTATAAGAAAAAGAGATATTTAAAATTATATAAGAGGAGTATTTAAAATTATATAAGAGGTGGAAAAGTTCAATTTTAAAGGATAAGAGTATTTGAAGTTCTAAAGTAAAATAAAAATAAAAAAAAAAAAAAAAAAAAAAAAAAAAAAAAAAAAAAAAAAAAAAAAAAAAAAAAAAAAAAAAAAAGAATATTTATTATATTCTAAAAGTACCAAAATCGAGGACTATGAGAGAAATAAGAGAAAGGGGTACAAAGGAAAAGCTCAAAAAGAATTTTATAAAAGAATATTTATTATATTTTAAAAGTAAAGTTCTAAAAAGAATATTTAATATGTTAGTATTTATTATATTCTAAAAGTACTTTTTAAAGAAGATTGAGGAGTATTAGAGAAATAAGAGAAACGTATACAAGCAGAAAAGATTAAAGTTCTAAAAAGAATTTTAATATAAAAGAATATTTTATTATATTTTAAAATTATTTTTTATTTAATATATATTAAACAAGTGCTACAAAGCAGTGTAGTCTCTGCCTTTGGCAGGTTTGAAAAATTGATAATAATAATGATTTAAAACTATAATAAGGTTTTTGAATTAAATAAGAAATGGTAAAACTTTTTATATTATTAGTTATATTTATAATAAGTATTAAATAGGAGTAATAAGTATTAATGAGATGTGGGATTGAAATAAGTATTAACCATGAGAACTAAATTTTCCAAAAAGTGTTATAAAAAAATCTTTATATTTTATAGAAATGACAATAACGTTGACTTTAGATTAGTTGATATTTGACTTCTAACTATTTTGATGCGAGGTAAAGTGTGAAGTATAGTTTGTATTTTTAATTTAAAAAATACAAATAATTTTATTTATTTAAATTTTGATTCGCTATAGTAAACTTTGATGCCTTATCGCAGGTTTGGTTGTGAAGTTATTTGGAACAACATATTTTTAAACCGTCGTTTTAAAATGCATTGAATAACAATTAATTCACACAATGTTGCTTTTAATAAAAATAATTTAAAAATTATTTATAAAAGTGTGTCCTTCCTCGACCTTCCCTCCCTGCCATTAATACATTGTTACCAAATCTCTTTCTAGCCTAGCCGTGATTTGGCAGATAAAGGAAAATCTCTGATGCAACAGTCTGTATAAGATTACCTGTAGATACATGGTAAAGTCATTTCATTCTTTATATTAATTAAAATTTCAAGCATATATACAAATACATTAATTATGTAATTAATTTAAAACATTGAAATACGGAAGGTTGCAATAAGACTTGAAATATATTAACCAATGGGAGATGAGAAAATATATCAAAAATATATATTTGTTTTGTTGAGTTAAACATTACATTTCATATATGAATTCTAAAAATAAAATAAAAAATTAATGTCAAATCAATAGCAAACTCATTGCTATAGTCCCGCCGTAGGGACTAATAAGAGAAAGGGGTACTTTTAAAAGTTCTATGTTATACAAAAAAAAAAAGGTAGTGAAGCACTTTTTTATACAAGGAAAAAGAGCCAATTGAAATAAAAGTTAAAGAAAATATATTATTATATTTTTAAGTCAGAGCTTATTATCACTGAGTGGGATCAAGAGTTATTAAAAGGGTGATTGAAAAAAATAATCCAAAGTTTAATTTGCTATAAAAGAACAATTCAAAATGGAAGGAGAAAGATTCCATATTTCCAAAAATATACCTTTATCCATTATTAAAAGTTAATGGGACTATTCAAGGAAAGAATATCAACATCGCTATTTGCCCAATTTAGAAAAATCACATTAATGTTGACCCGGAAAACCAATTAATGGTTTTATAACCAAATATAATTGAAAATGACATGTCTTTCCTAATTAAAAATATGAAATTAATAACCTACAACTATCAATTGGTGATTACAAATTCATAGGTCATTCAATGTGGTATCAATGTATCAAGACAATGTTGATATAAATCTAGGGTCAAGACAATGAAGTCGATTTCAGACACTCCATCATTCTAATACCAAGCGACATATCGCAGACGAATTCTTCAAGATAACCATAAATCGATACAAAAGTTGTAGGATTGACATAAAGAAAGTGACAAGATAATCATTGAAAAAGATCTAAGAGATTTCGCCTAAGAAATCATAATCAAACTACTCTTGCAAAAATCATGAAGTCTAAGGAGAAGAAGCATTGTTTTCAAAAGTTGGAACAAGAAATCAAGGTCTCAAAGAGAAATCAACCAAGAAAAGGAAGAAATCGCCTAAGAAACCTTAGTCAAAATTTACTAGAACAAATTAAAACCTAGTGGATGAAAAAAGGAGAATCTAGAATCAAAAAAATAAAGATGACAAGTCAAGATAAAAGAAATTTTGCGATTAAAACTACATAATCAGCATTTACTAACACAAATTAAAAGACTTAAGCATGATAAGAAGTCTTTAAAAGAAGAGATAGATCGCAAAACATCAATAGTCGACAAAATATATTGTAATGAATGAACCCATGGAGCTAGAGAAGTCTTTAGATGTAAAATTCCCAAGTCTAGATAAAGGAATTAATACAAACCAGTCAACCTTACAACTCAAAAATATTCAGTTGATGTAAAGAGGTCTTCAAATGTCTAAGAAGAAATGCCTGTGGGTATGAAGAAGACTCACCCCAAAGTTAATCAAGAAAGCTACAAGTATACGAAGTAAATATCAAGTTGTAAGGATGCCTTATAGACATCCTAATCCCAAAGATCGATACTTCAACCAATCACAGTCAAAAAACAAATAACCGCTATGTCAAAGAATATTACTTCCACTACAAGTGTGGGTAAAAATAGAGATCATGGGAGTAGAAATGTATCAAGTTCTTTCCAAGAACCCTACAAAAACCCAAATCCGTAGAAGATCAAATTAGAATGGGCAGACTCCTTCACAATTCGACAAATTTCCGCCAACTAGAAGATCCTATCATCTTAGGTCCTCAACAATTACTAACTCAATAATGAAGTGAAGTATGAGACAATAATTATAAGCTAGAGAAAGAGATAAGTTCTGATAGCATGCTTGAGGACAAAGCATTTTAAGGGAAGGCGTTGTTATGAACATAAATATACATATAAATAGATATTCATAACATAATAATTAATTAATAACACACTATTAATAATGAAAGGACATGTCTCTAAAGGACATGACTATTGGTTAAGGGCACCCCTGAGTGGGTATATAAACAAGCCCTCATTCTCAATTGTATATCATCTCATCTATTCATATTTTATACATTGTTTCTACATGGATTATTATGTTATATTCCAAGTATTTTGGATAATTCTTGTGTGAGCGAACTTTGTTCGTCTCATTATCATTGACTCCATTACCCTAAAAGGCACTAGTCTACTCACTACAAGTGATTGATTGATCAACCAACTTTCAAACCATCTTCCTTGGAGCATTTACTAACTTCTACTAACCCTAGATTATCCAAATTGATTGACTAACTTGTTGTTGTTCTTCTTGTGATCTTGGTAACTGCAACTATTGTATATGGTATTGTTGCATTGTATATGGTTCAATTACATGCTAAATATAAATAAATTACATGTGCATGCGATAAGCATTAAAATTCAACATGTTATCAGAGCGGATTTCCTGAAAGAACCATTGCACAATCCCTCCAGCGCTTTTTCAAGCCAATCGTCACCTTCTTACTGCAACTGCAAAAATGACCCTCTTATTTTTGCTAGTTTTTTAACCTTCCACTTGAGTGTTGGGACTAATTCTTTCACATTTGTGTACGACCTCCTTCAGGGCACCTCCTGCAACTCTCAGATTGCAAATCAGAGAAATTTTGATTTTTGGCCCCTAGGGTTTCTAGGGTTTCTGCAAAATTTCGGTCTCTAGGGTTTCTGCAGTTCACTGTAGGAATTTTTGCAGCTCACCAGGGTTCTTTTGACTTTCAAAGGATTATTGTTGGAAATCATAAGTACAACGAAACCTATGGTTTATAGCCTAGCCTAGCTGTTAGGTTTTCTAGCCTAGTCGTTAGGGTTGGTGAAGAATCTGCAAACCATGATGAAGAAAACTTTGGTGGAAGATAGGCTTGATGGATCAAGCAACTTTAGCTCCTGGAAATCAAGACTACAAATCACTCTATAATATAATGATCTATTTAGTTTGATAGAAAAGACTCTACCAGAAACAACAATCGATGAAGAGAAGGTTGATTTGAAGGAAGACGATGTCAAAGCAAGGAAGACAAACATCTATTCAGTAAGAGATCATATACTACCTCGTATTGCTACCTTGAAGACAACTTATGAAATGTATGATGCATTAAAGAATATGTTTGAGAGCAACAACACAAACATAGCCCTTACAATGAAGCACCAACTTCAAAATATCAAGATGACGAAAGTCGATACCATTGCCACCTTCTTCATGAGGATCTCAGAGATCAGAGATCAGTTAGGTGCCATTGGAGAAACCATAACAGACAGAGAACTTGTCATGACTACTCTTAATGATCTTCCAAGACATTTGGAACCAGTTATTCAAAGTATTAGTGGAAGAGCAGATCTACCTGAGTTTGATCATCTATGGACAGACTGCACTCATGAGGAAAGCATACTTATAGCCATAGGAGTGCAAGACTCCCATCACGATGACAATCAAGCTCTTACTTCTCATGCAAAGAGAGGCAGAAGAAATAGAAGAAGTTTCAACAAATCATTCAAAGACAAGAAAACTTCAGCAGCTTCAGGTCATGAACATAAAAAAAACAATTCAAAGATTCAGTGTTTCAGATGTGACAAGTATGGACACAATGCAAGAGATTGTCCTACCAAGAGGAAAGGAAGACAACATGCATCCACTGTCGATGTTGATCCATAACCACATCAGAGAGATGAAGACATGAAAAATGAAGCATTCTTCTTCATATCAACACTCTCAGTTACGATTCCTACTAATAGTGATATTTGGTTGATTGACAGTGGTGCTTCCAGACACACGACTGGATATAGAGAACATCTTACATATCTTATAGAGAAAGAACCTCATCTACATGTTGTACTTAGTGATAATGCCAGATATTCTATGAAGGGAGTTGGAACTTCTACCTTCCAACTAGACTCTGACATACCACTTCAATTAAGTGAGGTACTATATGTACCTAGGATGAAGAAGAACCTTGTCTCTGTTTTTTCCTTAGAGGATAAAGGCTACAAGGTTACTTTCTCTGAAGGAAAAGTTCTTAAGTGGCATAAGAACTCACACATGGATTATGCCTGGGTGATTGGCATTTGAGAAAATAGTTTGTACATATTGAATGTGCGACCAGTCCAGGCCCTGTTACATGATATTATTAGCTTGAAAGAGATATGGAATAGGAGACTTGCTCATTTACATTACAGAGCCCTTCCCACTCTGGGGAAGATGGTAACATGCCTTCCAGAGATACATATTCAACATGATGGTGTTTATAGAGGTTGTGCTCTTGGAAAGAATGTCAAGGGGTCCTTTTCGAGCAGTGACAGTAGACCCAAGGGGATCTTGGACTTGATACATACATATGTCTGTGGACCCATGACTTTTGCTTCCTTGAGAGGATATTTGTAGTATCTTCCCTTCATCAATGATCACTCTTGGAAGACGTGGATTTACTTCTTGAAGACGAAGGATGGAGTCCTTGCGAGATTTCAAGAGTTTAAAGCTCAGGTTGAGAACCCGACCGGGACGAAAATCAAGGTGTTGAGATCATATAATGGAAGAGAGTACACCTCCATGGATTTTAGTGATTTTTGTATTGAGGCAGGGATGAAGAGGGAGTACATTGTTTCTTATAACCCTCAGCAGAATGGGGTTGCAGAGAGGAAGAAAAGATCCATTATTGAGGCAACCAAAGTGATGATATGTGATCAGAATCTACCTATGATTCTATGGGTAGAGGCATCCATGACAGCTGTGTATGTTCAGAACTGGAGTCCTCATCAAATTCTGAAGAACATGACTCCGGAAGAAGCTTTCATTGGAGTGAAGCATGAGGTTGGACACTTCAGGATATTTGGGTGTCCATTATACATTCATGTACCCAAGGAAAAGAGGACAAGGCTAGACCCTTTAGACAGAAAGGATAGATTTGTGGGGTACAGTGAATATTCGAAGGCATATTGAATCTACATCCCTGGTCAGAGACAAATCGAGCTTAGCAGTGATGTCACCTTTGAGGAAGAAATAACCTTTCGAAGATCCAGAGAATCTCAGATGGAGATTGACAGCGAAAAGAATGAAGAGACGGTACCTTCTCCCCCTTCAACAGTTCAAAGGGAGACATTTACTGATCAAGTTTATCCCGTAGCTCCAGTTGATGTTCCTAGAGACATTGCACTAGGCCATAAGAGGCATGATTGGGCTCGACAAACTCTGTAGGAGGTAGAGGGACATGCAGCTCCTTGTGGTACATTTTGAGAGAGTAAGAGACCACAGAGATTTTCAAGCTATATTTCATCTATGAGCCACATCATTGACACTAAGCCTTCTTGTCATGGAGAAGCATCAAGTCAACAGGTTTGGAAAGATGTCATGACGCAAGAGTATCATTCCACCATGAAGAATGATGTGTGGGATATTGTTCTAAGACCAACAGGGAAGTCTGTAGTGACTTCCAAGTGGATCTATAAGATCAAACATGCAACTGATGGAAGTGTTGAGAAGTACAAAGCGATATTTGTGGCTAGAGGATTCTCTCAGGTGGAGGGAATAGATTATGAGGAGACATTTGCTCCTCTTGCATGATACACTTCCATCTATACGATTATTTCCCTAGATTCACCCATGGGTTGCAAACTACATCATATGGATGTAAAGACAACCTTTCTCAATGGTGAGATTGAGGAAGAAGTTTACATCAAGCATCCAGATGGATTCGTGACACATGAGAAGGAGTCTCATGTGTGCAGGTTGAAGAAAGCCATGTATGGACTAAAGTAGTCACCTCGTGCTTGGTATGAGAAGATTGATGGATACTTGATCAGTTTGGGCTTCAACAAGAGTGTTATTGATCCCAACCTATACTACAACATTGTTGGTGACGAGTGCCTGATTTTGGTCCTATACGTTGATGACTTATTCCTCACCGCTTCAGAAAGTATTATTGATGAACGCAAGCATGCATTGACTTATGAATTCGAGATGAAGGACCTTAGTATGATGCACTGCTTCTTAGGACTAGAAGTATAGCAAAGGAATGATAAGATTTTCCTAGCCAAGGAAAATACATAGTGGATATTTTGAAGAATATCGGGATGACAGACTGCAAGTCCATGCCTAGACCGATGGTGATGAATTTGAAGAACATGAACGAGGCTTCTTCTGATTCAGGCGATATTGATCCACGTCTTTAAAGATAGTCAACTGGATCATTGATGTATCTAGTTAACACCAGAGCTGATATATGCTATGCAGTGAGTGTACCCAACCAATTTATGATTCGGCCGAGACAGACACACTGGATAGCAGTGAAGCATGTGTTGAGATATTTACGAGGCACAATTGGTTATGGCTTGAGATATGCCTCCAGTGTAGACATGAGATTGTAGGGATATGTCGATGTAGATTGGGTAGTGAGCGCAGTGGACCGGAAGAGCACCTCTGGTTGTTATTTTACTTTAGGATCTGCCATGGTTTCCTGGTGCAACAGGAAACAAACTTTTGTGGCTTTGAGTACTGTAGAAGCAGAGTACATTACATTATGTGTGGCAGTCTGTGAAGCAGTGTGGCTTCGCAAGATCCTTGTAGACTTATTTGGTCATGAGATGGATTCCACCATTATCCATTGTGATAACCAAGGTTATGTGAAGCTCTCAGAGAATCCTGTGTTTCAGAATAAATCGAAACACATTAAGATCAAATACCATTATATGAGAGATATGGTACAGAGGAAAGTAGTACATGTGCAGTACCTTTCTACACATGAGAAGGTTGCAGATATCTTCACCAAACCGCTTGCCAGGACGAAGTTTGAGTGCCTCTATGAGAGACTTGGACTGGTGGAGAATGCCTCCCTAGCTAAGAGGGAGTGTTGATGATTGCAGCTTCATGAGGCATTCTCCAGATCGTTCTCCTCTAGACTGAGTTGACACATCTATGAGAAATCCCATGCAATGGGTGTGTCATACTCCTTTGGACTGAGTTCAGATGATGTGTGGTCTCTTGTCGTGATCCTCTGGACTGATTTGAGATGACTTGACATGGTCTCCTGTCAGACTCAAATGGACTTAGTTGAGTCTACTTGAGATGGCTCTCCAGATGGTACTCCTATGGACTTAGTTGAGTTGATCTGTTGAGAGTGACGCCCCTGTGGCTGAGCACAGGTGGACATGTCCCTAGTGGTTGAGCACTAGAGGATGAGAGAGATCCTTGCTATATTGTCTAAGAGTAAGATTAATGTGTAAACCCTAATTGTGTTGTAAAGGGTACAAGTTGACCCCACCATGTAAAGACAATTAATATTGTGTGAAAGATTAATTATATTTCTTAGTTGTACAGTTTGGCCCTATTGTGCCAATAGACACACCTATTGGTGTGTTAAGTATTTTATATATACGAGAGCAGATCCCCATTGTGGATCACTCTCTCACACTTCATTGTAACCTTCTCTCAAGCTATGTGTATGGATGAAGTGTGCACTTCTCTTAGGCGTAAGTTTCTAGGTCAAATAAGCACCCTCTTGTGTGCTCTAGGGTTTATGGTGTGGGGGATCTTCTCTTGACTCTATAGAAAAGTATTGTTGGGTTTTTCCCTTGATTGAGAAGGGTTTTCCTGGGATAAACTCTTGTGTTCTTGTGCATGGTTATTCTTCTTGTGATCTTGGTAACTGCAACTATTGTATATGGTATCGTTGCATTGTTTATGGTTCAAGTACATGCTAAATTGAAATAAACTTCATGTGCATGAGCTAAGTATTAAAATTCAACACTGAGAATCCCTAGAATCGAAAGCAACAATTGTCGATAGAAATGATTTTAGTTGCATGGGCTACTTTGGAGGACCTCCAAGGAAGACATAACACATGGAGCTTTGACCAGATCTTCAAGAATGTTATAGTTTTGAGCAGCTTAACCATTAGGATTATGCATCGATTGTTTGAATACACCTTTGGGGAGGCTTTGCATCACATAAACTATCGGTTCTCTATGTGTATAGGGTTTGGTAGTTCATATGTGGATGTTTCTTTTCCTCTTGTGATAGTCTTAAGAGCATCATAATTATGAGATGAAGTATAGACATTTATGTCTCATTCACACATGACCATATTTGACGAGTTACCCCTTGTGGAAGTCCAAGGTTGTTAGGAATTATAGAAACAATTTGTTTCCCTTTCAAAGAGAAAGGATTCTTTGAGATGGAAAGTTGTTGGTGGGAATCCTACTACACCAATAATCATTGGGTTTCCTCCAACTTGGCGGATTGGTGAGTCAGATGGTCTTCCTTACACAACTTGCATGTAAACTTGACCTTTTTCTTCTCCTTCTTGCCCTCACTAGCATTGTTGTTGTTAGTGTTATTCCCTCTATCATCGTTCTTGTTCTTATTCTTCTTTTTTCCTCCAGGTTGTTGGTTACCCTTAGGCTTAGATGTATGAATAGTATGGACGTTGGAAAATTGAATAGGAGCAGAGGTAGTAGCA
>SNQJ01S0195948.1:0-17461 GCA_010110895.2 Picea sitchensis
CAAGTCTTCAAAAACCTATGCTCTGATACCAACTTGATCTAAAAATGAAGAAGACTTGTATTCTTGAAAATATTTGCAAGTTAAATTTTATGTGTTAAAATCAAATGGATCAACTTTGCAACACATTATTAATAGGATTTACTCATTCAAGATGCATATAAACAACAACATAATCAATGAACAGAAAACACATAACACAACAAATGATAAAGGAGTTCACCCCTCTCTTGGGCTACATCTCCTGGTCCATCTTCCAATGGATCATTTGTATTATTTGCTCAAAGTGCTAAAAAATGTGCTTTACAATGCTCAAACTGCCAAATAGACTGCTCCAATGGATTCTGAATGTCCAAAAACCCCTAGCTGGGCTTTTTCGGCACCTTCTTTGGCCAAAAAACGAAGAAGATAGGCTTCCTTGAAGTCTCCCCTTCAAGCTTGTTGTCTCTGGATCTACAAAACACACCTCCTCTGGCTCAACCTAGCCCACACGCAATTTAAAGCATGAAAAACCTGGAACCGGATGCAACCGCATAACGGTGCAAACTGTAGAACGATTATGTGCGTGCCAACCCCTAACCGTCAAACTCATGGGCACATGGGTCCATATGACCTCAGGATAGTGAAAAAGAGGGCTCCCTTTCCAAAGTTTGTTGTGGGCATGACACCTATCAGCGCAAAAACTCAACCATATGAAAACACAACCAAACTTTCGTGCGCTCCGTGTTTTATGGTCGCATGCAGTGTCACATATAACCAAGGGTGAAACATTTGAAAATCCAAACCCGTGCGTGCAACCTCGGAAGGTATGGTCGCATGGTAGTGCATGTGTGACCGGGGGTTGGGGCTAAGCCCCAGCCCGAACGCGCCCCAATTAAGATATTAGTTCAATTCAAATGCAATTAAAACCATAGGTTTTACAAGGACCACCGTGTGGGCTAGCGGTAGCCCACACACTATCAAAGCGCTGCCACAAGGGGGAGGTCCGTGGTTCGATCCCCACAGACTCCATTAATTTTTGAACCAATAACCAATACAATGGTGCCAAGTGGCAGCCCATGACTGGGCCACGTGGCACCAAACCACTAACCAAAAACTGCCATGTGTCGAAACACTATTTGCCCAAATATGCCAATAAGTGAAGGCCACGTCATCATCTGCCACCTGAACGTATGACCTCTTCCACATCAGTGTACAGTCATGCCACGTCAGCATCCGTATAGATTGTACGGACTACACAGTCAGCGTCCCTTTTTTTACCCATTTGACGATTCGAACAGATAGCGATATCTCTCGTTCCTGACGTCCATTTGAACCCAAACAAGTTGCATTGGGTTCACAACGATGAGGCCTATGCTCTCGTTCGATTTGAAGCGATTCCGAGAATTTGAATTTTTGAGCAAAATTTGATCCCTTGATCACCATGAGAAGGGTGGAAGTTCTAAATAAGGAAAGTATGGATAAAGAAGTTCTTTTTCCAGAGGTAGAGGAAGAGGAAGAGCTAGAGGAGGCATAGTTAAATGTTATACCTGTGGAAAAAAAGGAAATAAATATTGGGAATGTCTCGACATAAAAAGACAAGGAGGAGGAGAAGCACACATTGTCGAGGCACAAAAACATGTGGAAGCAAAAGGAGGAAGAAACCTCATGATGAGAAAGATCCTTCTTAAACCAGAAAAGGAACCAGAGGAACTAGTTCAATGAACAAGCCTGTTCAGGACTGCTTGCAAGTCAAAAGACAAAGTTTGCAAGGTGATTATAGACAGTGGGAGCACTGACAATCTAGTATCCACAGAGATGGTGGAGAAGATGTAATTGAAGACAACTGTACATCCAAAGACATACAAGGTATTGTGGTTGCAGAAAGGACATAAGTCATGGTAAGTCAACAATGCCAAGTTAAATTTAAAATAGGAGGTTACAAAGATGAAATATTATGTGATGTAATTCCTATGGACATCTGTCATATTTTACTGAGAAGGCCGTGGAAGTATGACCTAAAGGTTATTCATGATGGCAGGAATAATACCTGTACCCTAGAAAAGAATGGTAGAACATGTATGTTGTTACCCATAGAAGAAAAAGAGAAAAATACAAAAGCTAGTTCAATAATACTTCTCATGAGTGGGAAGGAGCTCTTGAACTAAGTCAAGAAGGAGAAAGAAATGTAGTTTGTTGTAGTGAGGAAGCCTAGAGTTATCTTTACAAATACTTCTGTAGAAGGTTTTCCTATAGAAATCCAGGAACTGTTGGAAAACTTTGTTGATATAGTTGTGGATGAGTTACCACACTCATTGCCACCCATTAGGAGCATAATCCATCATATTGACTTTATTGCAGGAGCTAGTTTACCAAACAAATCATCTTATAGGTTGACACTTAGAGAGAATGAGGAAGTCAAAAATAAAGTCCAGGATTTGTTGGATAAAGGGTTAGTCAGGGAAAGCCTAAGCCCATGTGCAGTACTGACTGTATTAAGTCCAAAGAAATATGGAGGATGGAGGATGTGCATAGACTCCCGAGCCATCAACAAGATAACCATTAGATACAGATTCCCTTTACCGAGGATGGATGATTTGATGGAATGTTTGAGTGGAGAAAGATATTTTCCCAAGATAGACTTGAAGAGTGGATATCATCAAATAAGAATGAGAGAGGGAGATGAATGGAAAACAACATTCAAGACAAATGAAGGATTGTTTGAATGGTTGGTCATGTCATTTGGGTTGACAAATGCACCAAGAAAAATTATGAGATTAATGAATGAAGTGTTGAAAGAATTCATAGGAAAATTTGTCATAGTATATCTGGATGACATACTAATCTTCAGTGAGACAAAGGAAGAAAATTTAAGACATTTTACATCAGTGATGGAAAGGTTGCAACAAGAGAAATTGCTGATAAATCTGAAGAAGAGTTCTTTTATGAAGAAGGATCTCATATATTTGGGCTTCATAATATCTTCAATTGAATTGAAGATGGACCCAGAAAACGTGAGAGTGATCAGAGAATGTTCGTTTCTGAGGAATATATTTGAGGTAAGAAGTTTTTATGGGTTAGCGAGATTTTATATAAAATTTATCAAATATTTCAGTGGCATATGTGCACCCATGCTAGAAACTGTGAAGAAGAAACACACATCCTTTAGTTGGATAGAAGAATCTGAAAAAGGTTTCAAAGTGTTGAAGGAGAAGATCACAGAGCAACCAATTCTGGTCTTACCATATTTTGGAAAAACATTTCAGGTGATATGCAATGAAAGTGGATTAGTTATTGGAGAAGTCTTGAGCCAGGACAATAGGCTAGTTTCTTATTTCAATGAGAAATTGAATGATGCCAAGAAAAAGTATTCCACATATGACAAGGAGTTTTATGTAGTGATTCAAGATTTGAAAAAATGGAGGCCCTATCTAATTCATAAATAGTTTGTCTTGTATAATGATAATAAAGCTTTACAATTTATTACTAGGAAAGAAAAGTTGAATCAGAAACATGCAAAATGGGTAGAATTTATGCAAAATTTTACTTTTCTTATTAAACACATTGTTGGAACTGCTAACGAAGTCGCAGATGCTTTGAGCAGAAGGAGTTTTATTGTACAGGAATTCCACGTGGAGACCTTGGGGTTCGAACACATCAAGGAGATGTATAAAGATGATGCAAACTTTAAAGAAGCATATAAGGCATGCAAGAATCCATTGTTGGGAGATAAAAGCCCATGGGATGAGTATTTGATTCAGGATGGATTACTGTTCAAAGGGAGCCAATTATGCATTTCAAAGTGCTCAATGAGAGACATCCTACTGAAAGAGAAACAAAATAGAGGTTTAGCTGGAAATTTTGGTCACTATAAGACATTTGCACAGTTGAGAAATTCGTATTATTGGCCGAGCATGAGAGCAGAAGTGAAAAGGTTCGTGAACAAATGCAGAATTTGACAGTATGCTAAAGGAAGACAACAAAACACTGGTTTGTATCAGCCACTACAAATTCCATAGAAGATGTGGGATGCAATCAATATGGATTTTGTTTTAGGATTGCCTAGAACTCATAAAGGGAGTGATTCCATATTTGTTGTGGTGGGCAGATTTTCAAAAATGGCACATTTCATACCATTCCATAAGACAAGTGATGCCACACACATCGCCAATTTTTTTTTCCAGAGAAGTAGTAAGACTACATGGATTGTCAACGAGCATAGTTTCAGACAGGGACACCAAATTTGTATGACACTTTTCAAGGACTCTATAGAAGAGGTTGGGGATGAACTTGTCCTTTAGTTCAACATATCACCCTCAGACAGATGGATAGACTGAAGTAGTAAACAAAAGTCTCGAATTTTTTTTGAGAAGTTTAGTCACTGAGCAAGGTCGACAATGGGATCAGATTCTGGCACAAGCAGAATTTGCATTCAACAATTCAATGAACAAGAGCATAGGAAAAATTCCATTTTAAATTGTGTATGGTGTACAACCAAGAGGGATTATAGAGTTAAGATATTGGAATCAAGATGAGTTCATAAGTGCTGGAGTAGAGGATTTTGCAACAGAGATGCAAAAAATCCATGACAGAGTCAGAGGACAGCAGCAAGACAACAACCAAAAATATAAGAGCAGAGTTGATCAAAAGAGGAGAGAAGTTCAATTCGAAGTTGGAGATGAAATTTTAGCTCATTTGGGAAAAGAGAGATTTCCAAGGGGAACATATAACAAATTGAATATGAAGAAGATAGGACCATGCAGGATTCTCAGAAAATTCACAGCCAATGCTTATGAGATTGAGTTGCCAGACAATGTTGGGATATCGTCGATATTCAATGTTGCAGACCTGTATCCTTACAGGAGAGATGTGACAAGAGAATCAGATGATCAGAAAGAAATTCAGTGGGAAGAGCAATTTACCACAACAAAAAAACCTCAAATGGAGAAAATCATTGAACAAAGGGATGGAAAGAAAACCAGGAGGAAGACATATCTTGAGTACTTAGTGAAGTGGAAAGATCATCCAATGGAAGATGCAAGTTGGGTCACAGAACTTTATATTTTGAAGCATGGAAAGATAGTGCAGGATCTCATGGAAAAGAGTCAATGAATTTTTTTAACCAGAGGAGTATGATGCAGGAGCATCGCCTTCAAAGTCAACAACGCACACATGGAGGCAAACAGATGACATCTCAACAATGACAGAATTCCAAATCGAGCAGTTAACTTAGAATTTAATTGGTTGTTGAGATATTTTTGTAACAACATTTAAAAAATGTAACTTGTTTGTAAAGTCTTGAAAGAATGTAAGAGATTGCAGATATGGAGTGTAAACTCTATCTAGTAATAACTAGTAGTTATTGTAATAGGACAGAGTAAGTAATAGCTTTGAATTTGAAATGATAGATTTCATAATAGGATGAGAGAGCTCATGGAGAGGTCCTTAGATAGTTTTTCAGTATTGCATTGTAACAGATCAGAACAGATAGACAAAATAGAGAGATCAGATTAGAGAAGAGTAGAGTAGTAGGAACACTATGTATTTTGTTTTCATGAATGAATAGAATAGACATAAATTGTCCCAAATCCTTGAAATTTTTTAAATTCATGTGCGATTGAATGAATGTTATTCTGTGTGTATGATTTATTATAGTCCGTTCATGTATGATTGTTCGAGGGAGATTGACTGTATGAGTTTGTGACGAAGCTGGCTGAGTTTCAGTCGTTTCTCTTCTGATACTTGTATGCAAGGTGTGCATCTCGAATGCAAGGAGTGTGTCGACTGAGACTTGGATTTGACTTAGAGGGAAGCTCATAGAGAACCAGAGGGACTCAGACCAGGTGCAAGGTGTGCACAACATCAAGAAGCCAACAAACTTTGAAGAACCAGTGCAGAAGAATGCTAGGTGGGCGAGAAGCATTTTCTTTTCAAGAAAATCCTTTGAACTGAGTTATTCAAAATCCCAAGAATGCAAAGTGTGCGTGGGAGACTGAAATACTTTCAAGGATAGAAGCTCAGAAGAGATAACACTTTTCATAAATGTTGACAAGATCCCAAAGATAGATTCGTCGAGAGAACAAAGGTTTTGAACCTTTGAAAATGGATAAATATTCCAAGGTGGAGAGATATCAGAAGCTCAGGAGGAAGAAAGATCGTGACCATTGGATCATAGGGAATAAGATCAACAATCATCAGGTCAGAAGGAAGAGTGTGAACCTTGTCACTTCATGTATAGAGGAGAGAAGCTATCGAGGTTGAAACTTGAGATTTTCGGAGTCCGGAGACCCGAAATAGAATCTTGACCATCTGATCAGTGTGATAGATCTAATCCATCAGATCATTGGAGGTGAAGACCAAGCATCGTATTTCCAGGAGGAATCATAGTCATTGGTTGCTTTAAGATCATGAGGGAGAGCGGCTTGAAACCTGATATTCCCAAAGTTTGGAGTGTCGGAATGCCGAAGTGGGATATCAACCATCCGATTGATCAAGCGTGAACCGTCAGATATCTCAGGCGCATAAGGAATCAAGGTTGAGACTTGAAACTTCCAGAGTGTGAAGATCTAGATCATATCAGGACCATTGAAGCCAGGAGGGTACTTGTCAGTAGCTCGAAATATCTAGAAGAAGGCAGAAGTTGAAGTCTTGAAATATCCAAAGTTGGAACCCTGAAGAATCTCGAGTCGTCAATCTGTAGAAGGAAACTTGGAAACAGATCATGAGATCTGGTAAAAGTAGAAGGAGAGTTTCCATTTTGAGAATAAAAAACGTCAGAGTGCGAAGGCCTAAAGCCTTGAAGTGGGATCTATACCATGAGATCTAAAGGATACATGGTATGCATCAATTAGTTCTAGTAAAAGTCCCGAAGAAATCCTTGGTCGTTGGATCAAGAGGACACGTGTCAGGGGATCACAACCTTCGGGTAAAAGAAAAGAAGAAAGGAAAAGTATTGAGATTTGAAACTCCAAAAGTCCAAAGACCTGGAGTAAATCTCGAGCATCGGATAGAGGATAAGGTCGTTGGACTATTGATCTGTGTTGAATAGTTAGACACCTAAAGGGAAATTAGGACCGTTGATCTGGGATTTGAATAGGTGTCCATAGATCATCAACTCCAGGGGATTGACATAGGAAGGAAGTTGGGTTTGAGATTTTGAATTCTCGAAGTCCAGAATTGTGAAGAGATCTCGACCACTAAGTCAGAAGCAGTAGATATGGTCTGTAGATTTGAAGGACGTAGATTTTATCATCAATATAGATGTGATCATAAAGATTGTGATATCAATGATCCCTCATCTTTGTGGGGATAGAAGTTGCAAGGAGGTTAAGGTATTGAAGGCGGGCTGCAGTTTGAACCGTGGTTTCGCCAAGGGGACCTGTGGAGGTCGTAGGAGCATTGCGGGCCTAAAAGTGGTTTAAATACAAACATCTTATGACTGCGCCCGCAATCATGTGGTCATAGCCCTAGGTCAAATCAAGTGAGGGCTCATCTAAAAGAGAGCTAACACCGACACTCAGATTTTTCGCATAGAGCCAAAGGGAAGGTCGTGATTTGTTGTTAAACCTACACTAGAAAGCCGAGGGGGCCTATGTTTAAATACAGAGGGGGACCTTTGAGGTTCCAGAGAGTCTTTAGACTCGAGAATCGAAGGATCCAAGACCGGGAGGTCATGCAACCCTATGAGGAAGTAGGGGGGCTGCATCAACGTCACATAAAACCATTCCCTCACCTTTAAATTGGTCCTCAATGGAATCTCTAATTTGTCTCACATGTCCATGACTAGGAACATTACAACGAAGTCACCTTAAATCCCAACTCTTCAATGATAGAGAGAAATGGGAATAATTATTTAAAATCAACGCTGGAGGATGATAGTATAATCTTTTGTAGATTTTGTCTTAATTCATTTTAATGGAAGATGCCCTCGATATTTACTCTTATTAATGCCAATATTTTCGAATATGTGTGAGGAATAGTCACCAATAGCACGAGTTAACATTCCCATATGCAAGAAGATTCTCAAATATGACATTCTGTAACATATGCACAGTATTAAAGAGGGACATGATGTTAAGACCTTTGTGGATGACACGTTCATGGAAAGCAGTGTGGTAGTAAAATATTTCATTTTTACTATGATTATGCCTTTAAAAAACTAAAATAGCCAACACTTTTTGCAAATTCAAAATGGACGCAATTTTTTTTATCAATTCCCATAATATTCGTCTGTTTATGCATTTTAATGGGAGATGTCCTCGAACTTTCCTCTTATTAAAGACAATAATTTTGAACCTGTCTGGTCAGTTGTCACTATTAAAATCATAATTAATCTGCATTGGGAAGGGAGGAAGGTATTGGGGATGAAGGGGAGAAAAAAATTATTTTAATTCTGAACTCCGGAGTGCGTGAACCCGCGAAAATTTGAAGACTCGACTAAGTATGGAAAGGCAGGTCAAACAGATAGAGTAATCATAGGTAGAGGCAGGCTTGCGAGTTCGAGGAGTCCAGGGTCTAATTATAGAGCATGAAATTTTTGGGTGTAGGATCTATACCCAGAACATGGGCTACCATAGTTTGATAACACCTATCTGTGAACCTGCGTTCATAAAATTGGCTAAGTATGCAAATGAACGATGGTCCGTTGGACTCGTGATGTGAATATATAGATGGAGATGACGATTTTTTAGTTCACCACACCATGAACCTACTAGAACATAAACGTGACAAAATTATAGAACTAGAAACACATAATAGAGGGTAAGAACAAAAGGGAAAAACGAGCAAGTTTAGAAGAAATTGGCTAAGTATGCAAACGAACAACGGTCATTTGGACTCATGATGTAAATATATATATATGGAGATGATGATTTCTCAATTGGCCATTTTGGGAACCTGCGACCACAGAAATGTGACAAAGTATAGAACCAGAAAGGCATAATAGAGGGGAAGAACAAATAGAGAGAGTCATCGTAGGTAGAGGCAGGCTTGCAAGTTCGAGGAGTCCAGGGTCTAATTGTAGAGAACGAAAGTTTTGGGTACAGGATCTATAACCAAAACATGGGTTACCAGAGTTTGATAGCACCTATCTGTGAACCTGCGTTCATAAAATTGGCTAAGTATGCAAACGAACGATGGTCGGTTGGACTCGTGATGTGAATATATAGATGGAGATGAGAATTTTTCAGTTCACCACACCAGGAACCTGTGAGCACATAAACGTGACAAAATTATAGAACCAGAAATGCATAATACAGGGTAAGAACAAAAGGGAAAAATAGGCAATTTTAGAAGAAATTGGCTAAGTATGCAAACAAACAACAGTCGGTCAGACTCGTGATGTAAAGATATATATGGAGATGATGATTGTCAATTGGCCACTCCGGGAACCTGCGACCATAGAAATGTGACAAATTATAGAACCAGAAAGGCATAATAGAGGGGATGAACTGTTGAAGGAAATTCTCCTTGTGGACAGGTAGATCTCCTCTTGAGAGATAGACTCTTAACTCTTAAGACAAAAGATGCTTATCATGGACACTGACTTCCTTTTAGATCTAGATAAACTAATGTATGAGGAGGAAGGAGAAAAGAAGTACCTTTTTACTGGAGTTTGTCCCTACACAGTCCGAGTTTAGTTCCAATATTAAAATCCTCGATGAGCCCTGTAGACAAACAAAAGTACAAACAACTTCCTACTCTACTGAGATTAGTTCGAAATAGACCTATCTATTAGAGACAAATTCATGTGAGATCAAACAAAGATTTGAAAGAAATAGGCCAAGCATATTATATTAAAGAGAACAACAATGNAATATTGGAACTAAACTCGGACTGTGTAGGGACAAACAAAAGTACAAACAACTTCCTACTCTACTGAGATTAGTTCGAAATAGACCTATCTATTAGAGACAAATTCATGTGAGATCAAACAAAGATTTGAAAGAAATAGGCCAAGCATATTATATTAAAGAGAACAACAATGAAGAATACTTACAATCGTAGATGTGAGTGTAGCAGCTTCTTCAAGCCCTCCTCATCCGAACCCTTGCTCAAACAGTCCACACACAGATTGTTGATGCTCCAAAAGACACCTTCTTCATGAGATCATAGGTTAGATGCTTCACAATTCTTTCCATCCTTTTCACCATGAGAAGGCCTATTTAAATAGGCTTAGAGAGGCCCAACTACTTGAGATATCTTTGGGGTAAGTTGAGGATTTTCCTCCTTTAGTTATGGATCTTCCCTGAGATCATGGCTTGAATAAGGATTCAAAACCAACCACCTTCAGAGATTGAAGGGATCTTTCCCTCATTCTTCTCAACAAACCAATTTTCGCCCAGAATAGGTAGCGCTCCTCCAAAAAGGACATCAGAGCATTATAAATCTCCTTGAAAGAAGAACAACAAGCACTGGTGTTATAACGCTCCCCCAAAATGGTGGACAAAGTGTTATAGCACCTCCTGACAGTGTATAGGGGAGCGCTCCTCTCTAAAAATAATTTTTGAATGGGTTTTCTAGTGGCAAAAGGTGTATAAACTCTGTTAACCCATTCCTCTTCTTCCAAATCAATTGTTTGAGGTGTTTCAAGTGTTCTTCTAATGTCATTATAGGCATGACATAAAAATTATGGCAGTATGATTTTTCTGACACTTGCAAAACTTGTGACCAAAATGAGACACTTGTGACACTATTGAAGTGAGTAATTTTGAGGTGTAACAGATTGCCCCCCAAAGCATGATGCTAGAAGATGAGAACTGATAATTGAAATTCTTTGCAGACTTTCAAGCAAGGGTACGAACTCAGAGAACCTGATGAAAGCTGCACACAACCATCAAACAAATATTAAGACATGCTTCAAACCCAAGGCAGGCATACCTATGCTTGAGTGATAGAGACTTTCAAGGTATGGCCGCCATAAATACACTGTGGATCCATAATTATATTGATAAAAGGTATAGCCAACGAAAATACACTGTGGATCTATACTCCCATGACCTGAACTGATCATAGCCACGAAGAATACATAGTGGATCTACGAGATGACAAGACATATCCACGACCAATACAAAGTGGATCTATGTGACATTATATCTATCATTGTTCAAGAGAAACTCCATCGCAACCCAAGCAAATTACATATCAGAGTGATCACTCAACCCAGGGTCTTCTTACCGATCCCTATGTAGTACGAATCTAACCATGTGAATAGATGTCCTGATGTCGAACATGGCAGAAACCACTTGATTATCGGTCAATGATGTAAATCGTTAACAAGCACGAGGGAGATCACCATNACTAATTGGTTTCTAAGTCTAGTTTTTGGATAATGTGTTGAAGTCGACAGGAATAGACTCGTCGAAGGAGGGCCTTGATGTATCCCCCATCAACGACACGAAACAGACATAGAGATGTAATTGGTAGTTCAAATGAACATGGACTAACACAGGTATTGAGACAACATATTTGTGATGGATGACTCTTGAGGTGGATACTTCCCTTGAACACTGAGGCACAACAGCAGAAACATGACATGGACCAAAACACGATGATGCAGTGGATACTGTGACTTTCGTCGGGTGACCCTAAGGAGTAAGAAAAACTCAGAGGATTGGTTCAGTGCATAGGTTCAATAGATTAATATGTGCGCAAAGACAAAGTGTCGTGTTCAAGGGTGACTCTAAGAGTTACTTGCTAATGNAAACAGCTTGTCTTGCTTCTTTCAATTTTTCCCCCATCTAGATAGATGAGTACCTCTTTTTAATTTAACGAGCTCGAGGAGGATAACACATGCTCAATATAACTCACCTTCAGTAAGTTCCTCTTCCTTTGTTTAATGAACTGGAAGAAGTAAGGGTTCGATCCCGTATGGGCCTGTCGATGTTTGTTTAACGAGTCCAAAGACAAAAAAATCGAAGGTTTTTCATGATTATAGAGTCTATAAAAACACTTAAAAGATAATTCTCGCAGTTCCTTTTTCGTAAAGTAGTCTGATGAGACCAAAAAAGAGATAAAATATCGCTCAATAGACATTTTCTTCAAATACTTTAATGAGCGTGAAGAGAACAAGGTTGCTCGGCAATCTTTTCATGTTTAGAGAGTCTGAAAAGAACTTAAAGATGACTCCAATGTTGTCCTTTTTTGTAATGTTAGTCTCACAAGGATGAAATAGAGATAAATTATCACTCGAAAGATGCCATTTCAAACCTTTTAACGAGTGTGAAAGGAAGCAATATCACTCAACAATCTTTTCATGTTTAGAGAGTCTAAAAAGAGCTTAAAGGCGACTCAAGGGGGTTCCTTTTTCATGTATCCATATAGGTCCGAAAACAAGATAAAAGTTTACTTGGATGCATTCTCATGTATTTACGAGCATGAGAAAGAACAAAGACTAAGCTCGATATGCCCCCAGCCTGAAAGCTAGTGCCTTAACTCCAGAATGATCATCAAAGGCTGGAGACATGCCCTCCAAGCTTCAGTTCATTCACCGACTTTGAGGTTGTCACCAATTTCTCTAGTAGATGAGAAAAAAGAAGGGTGGATGAAAAGAAGGTTCAAGAGAGGTGATTGTTTCATGTTTTAATGAGCTTGACATGGGAAAAGAACTATGCTCAGAGCCTCTGTTTCATTTTTTAATGAGCTTTCTATAGAGAAGAGAAACTATGCTCACAATTGCTTCTTCATCATGGCTTCCAAGAGGATAATGCTCTGGAAGGATACCATGTCAAGGGACAAAACTTTGTCATGGCCTCTAGGAGATATTCACTGGATGGAAGATAAGCACTCAGGAAGGAAAACATGTCGAGGGTCATGATAAGGGTAAGGAGATCAAGATCCAATAACCCTACCAAAGAAATCACCATGTCCACTACCAAATCCAAATAATCGGAAGTTGAAATCATGGGAGATGAGGGAAAAAAAACATCAGGAGGGGAGATAGAGTGTATATCTTCCCAAATTTCTTCATGAGGGGGAAAAAAAGAGGATCGGTGACGGTTATTATCCCAAGGTAACTTGTCAATGCGAAGCATTTCTGGAATAGATTCATCAGAAGGAAAATTTGGGGAAATCTAGTTGGTCACAGACGACAAGGAACTCAACTATGATTGCATCGAGGAAACGTCAGGTGCCAATAGATGTTGGTCATCCGACGAGGGAGAAGCGAATTGGGTAGAAACGTATGATGTTTTGGCTAGACTAAGTGGCACAGTGTCACCTAGTGCATTGAATTCCAACGGACGAGGTACAATCCAAGAGTCAGATGATTTCGAAGATTGATAAGTCGTGGTCGAAATCATATTGACAGTGGAAATATGATGTGTATTCGGTGGAAGTGGTGTAGGGAAGGTACCCATGAGGCTAGAATCTTTCAGTAAGCCAACACCAATTCTTTCATACGTGATCTTGTGGTCTCCCAAGAAAGGAATATTATTGGTAATGGGAGTGTGAGCATCGGTCGTGCAGAAATCCAACTGATCAACAGTGAAAATTTTTCCTTGATGAGGAAATTGTACACATCGAAAGACCAATGAGGCAATGACAATCATAGCATAAAAACAACTTCTTCCAAGTAACAAGTTGTAATCGAGGGGGGCATCGACCACCTCGACATCAACAGTAAAAATTTTTCCACACAATTGGATGGGTAGGGACTATAAAATCCCATGGGGATGAACGCCTCACCCATCAAAGGTGCGTAGCATTGTTGAGGAATTTGTTAAGTGCGTGTGATTTTAAACCTTTCCAACATGCTAAAGACATGACACAAGTTGAGGCTCCCTCATCCAGAATAGTTCGGTGGATTTGTTGATTGTGAACAACAAAATTAACTTGGAAAGAAAGTTGGTGAGAGAGTCGATATGCATAATTGTCTAGGTTAAACATGATATGGTTGGATGACTCAGGATCAATAGTGCCAATAGTGGCCAAGAGTTTTCTATGTTGATTGGGACAGTGTTGTAGAACTTCTAACGCAGACATAGCACACGGTGCTTGAGCCAAATCTTCAATAATGTTGTAGTTATGGGCGACACGTGAACTAGGATTAAAGGTAGCTTTATGTATAGTGCTCTTAGAAGGGCGTAAGATAGAGTCGAACACAGGTTTCTCAATCTGAAGTGGTTCAAACGGAGGATTAACCGATGGAAGACTAATGGAGGACGATGATGGATCCGGTAAAGTACTGGTACTATTAATGTCTTTTCCTTCATCAGGGTTACCTGGTGTGTCATATGTCTTAGAGCGAGTGGTTAAATTAATCCCATTAAACATATAAATATGTGCACTCGACGAGGCCTCATCATTAGGATGGCTAGAACGACCCCCAGGAGAGGGGGTTTTAGCAACCATGGATTGTTGTTGTGGAAAAGGCTAAGTAAGCACAACGGGTTGTGACTTTCCTTGGAAAATTTTGGCCACTTCATTGCAAAGTGGACAGTCTCAAGTGTAGTGATCATCACCACAAATGATACACGGGAATTTCAGTTTCCATTGTGTTTTCTTTTCGGTAGCAGGTGTTTGATGTTTTGGTTGTTCATTGTTATTTTTTGATTTATTCTTTGTCTTCTTCTTACCTTCGGATTATTGTGAAGGGGTAGATTGAACTGCATTCACCTCAGAGATCTGAGTTTGGGGGGAAGTAGAGGAGAGTGTGAGCGATTGGGAAGTAGATTGAGTTTTGACGAAACCGATAACACCATCTGCATGAGATGAGGATGACGGTTTAGATGGATTGGTATTATCTCGAGCAACATTCGAAAGAAAATCATACAAAGTACCATATTGGGAATAAACCAAATCTAAATACTGAGCCCAAGCGATGGCTTGTTCCTCTATGACCGCACCACCCATAGCGACATCGCGAGCAATCGGGGGTAACAATGATTTAGTAAACCATTCTACCAATAGTATGTCAAGAATGACTGCCTTGATCATCCTTTGTCATCGCCTCCACTTATGAATATGGTCAGAGATATGCATGGAGTTAGTTTAACGAAGGAAGGTCAAGAGTTTAGTACTCGTCTCGTAGAGAATAGGCAGTTGAAAGTGCGTGAGGAAAGACATGGCAAGGGAATTGAAATCATGGAAAGAAGCACATGGTAGTTCGATATACCACTTTGCTTCCGAATCGGTAAGTGTTCGTTGGAAAAGACGCAAACGTACAGAATCATCCATGAGGGAGTTTGATGAACACCACAAATGGAAAGTCATCACATGGTTGTTTGGATCTTCGCCAGATTTTTCGTCAAATTTTCGAATATCAGAAGGAAGTTTAGCTGGAATGACTGGCCAAACCGGTGAATGAAAAATAGGATCATTAGTTAACTGAGACAAGTCTGGGAGATCCAGAGTCGCAAGGAAAGGTAGTTGTCAGTTAATTTTCAGATGATACTGGTGCAGCATAGGAACACCAGTAGGACCATAAATTGGGTTAGGTGGATAGTTGTGACCAGTAGGTCCTCCTACATACAATTGTTGTTGGCCAGGATAAACAGGATTCGATGGTGGATGAGAAACATTTGTATAAACCAGTGGGTTCTGAGAATTATAGGTCGGGTGATTTGCTTGCCCATGAGGAGGATAAACATTTTTCCCTTGAGAATGGTAAGGAGTAGATCCCAGAGGTGGATACACATTAGACCCATGAGGAGGATAATACTGTGGTCCCAGAGAACTCCAGGTGGTGTTTGGGATGTCGCCCGGATAAGGTTGTCCGTAAGATGTTCTGGAAGGAACATGATTTGATACCCCTCCTACTAGATTATGAGATGAGTGCCCCCCAACGTGGGGTTGAATAAAAGTGCCTCCTGAAGATACTCCCTAGGATTTTGAAGGGTTTCTAGCAAATGAAGGTTGCCCCTCTGCCAGCGGTGGATTAATGACCAGGGAATGACTGGCAAATGGAGGTTTCCCTCCAGGAGGAGCATGAAAAGGGGGCTGTCCCCCGGGAGGGGTAGGCCCACCATGGAAAGGTAGTCCTCTAGGAGGGAAAGGTTCGTTAGATGGTGGTTTCCCTCCATCTGGTTGTGTTGGGCTAGTGGGGGTCTGCATTCTCGGGTGAGCAGATGTCCTAGCAGGATCGTGTGGAACATGTGGAGCTATAGAGTAAAAGCTTGTAGAAATGGGGGTAGATATGGAAGTGCCTTGGAGATGAGTAGAGGTGATGAGTCCATCATTAGGATGGTCTTGCACTAGCAGAACAGTAGGGTTAATGACCTGATCGTCTGGGTGATTGATGGTTTGACCCGATGGCCCTGTTTCACTAGGAGGGTCATGAGGATGAAAGGGTTGTCAGAAGGATTTGAAATGTTCATAGAGATCGCGTCCTAGTAAATTCCTCCATACAGAATGAGCAGGTGTGGGATTGGTATCTACTGTGGTGCTAGGACGAACATGAGTCCTATACTCATCACCAAAGATTGGTTTTGTGGATCCCATATATGTTTTGGTAAAAGTCCTCTCCAGTAATCATGGGACCTCTTCATCTATAATGTTCCCAAGAGAGTCTAAACAAACCAAAAGTGGTTCGAGAGGGGTTATTGACACAAATGTAGTGGGATTTTCAACCTTAACCAAATCACCTTTTGAGTTATCTAACGGAGGAGCAATAACACTTCGAGCGTTGGATTGATTTTTTACCTCTCTACGGTAGTTGTCTTCTCGAGGGTTAGGAGGTAAGGGTTGATAGCCTTTTGAAGGCAGCCCTTGCATCCTACATGATCGACATAGACCTTTATCGTCTACAGGCTCAATTATGGAGAATAACAGAACACACTGAAAATCTAGGGCCAACTAAAAAAAATAAACAACATACGCTAATAAAATCTAGGAATCAACCAAGCAGACAAAACTTCTCGTGATGATCATACTAGTTGGTGATGAAATCCAACGTTGTGTGATCAAGTCAAGAAGGGGCTAGGATATGGTGGAATAGTTACAATGGCGACCTGCTTAACGGACTTTCACCTTGGTGCAAGCTTCCACGCAGTAATTGTGGATTTACCCTCCAAGGAGCCCGAGTGATTTTGACCAATGTCTATTCTAGGTACAATGAGACTTCCCTTCACCGTCACCTTATGTAAGTTCATAAAGATTATGGAAACTAAAGACACCAATTCGCAGTGAGTCCCTAGGCAAGTACAGTCAACAGTCCGATCCGAAATGTATAGGCAGGATAACGAGTCCAAAATCAACCCGAGAGGCTCCCACACATAATCGTGGGTATACCTTCAAGTGACCCCCAATATATGATCCGACCACTACAAAAAGTTGAACCATGGAGGGATAATCTCTGTAATTCACCCGAATGCAACCTCGTGCGTAACCCCTGTGTGAGAGGGGGATCCCAGAAAACCAATAAGACAATTGGATTTGACTCTCCCTAGCTCAAGATTCTAATGTTTGTTTTGAAAACTTTGGAGAGTTGTACTCACAGCCTAATCCAAAGTGCTAACCCTAGTCTACTGTTGGTGGAAGATCCTAAAAA